>JAIUZE010004501.1:0-95250 GCA_022085475.1 Heliosperma pusillum
AATGAGGTTTCACGACCGTGACATGCCATCTCACGACCGTGAGATGTGTGACTAATTCACCCGAGAACCTTCAACATAAATTCAATCCTTTTATTTCCAATTCTCATAATTCCTCTCTAATAACTATCAACAATCAAAATTCATCATCAACAATCATCAAACAACAACAATCATTATCTATAACATAATTCCTAACTTACTTATCGTATTCTAAATACGAATCCTAGCATAGAAAGCATGTAAAACACGTAAATGATATCGAGTAACCCTTCACCGTTACCTTTTCGCGTCTTTAAACGGTTACTAAGCTTTCCTAATCTCCACCTACATACAATGAGATAATAAAAGATGAATATCATTCACCTTAAGAAAGACGGATAATTTAAAAAGCGAGAAAGACGGTAATTTTATTACCAATACGGATAGAGGAAGGTAAGAGGGGAAGAATAAGACGAACTTACGAGAATTTGAGCTAGTAACGAAGGAGTAGCGATGATTCTAAGTTTGAGCAAGTATGGAGGCTAGGGTTTTTGGGTGTTTACTAGAGAGGAAGAAGAAGATGAATGAGGGTGAGTTAGGGTTAATGGGGAGTATATATAGGAAAAAGTCAACGAAAGTCAAAGACGGCTCAAAAGTCAAGAAAGTCAAAGACGACTTAAAATTCAAGAAAAGTCAAAGACGACTAAAATTCAAGAAAAGTCAAAGACGACTTAAAATTCAAGAAAAGTCAAGACCTACTTAAAATTCAAGAAATCAAACTCGACTCGAAAGTCAAGAAAAGTCAAACGCTACCGACTCAAAAGTGCAAGAAAAGTCCCAAACTCCGCCGTAAGACGGGATTTTCATGGACTCTCACATAAATTCCAAATACGAATCCGGGAAATTCTTAAGTTCGACTCGAAACAATAAAAGCTAATTAAAACTTAAATTTGCTGAAAAGTATACGTAAAATATTTTCACTAGAAAAATAGGGTACATTTCCGGGTGTTCCAATCACCCCACCTTTTAAAAAGTTTCGTCCTCGAAACTTGAGAGTAGAAAACAAAAGTATCAAGGACAAGAATCGGTTTTCAAAATCAACACGAAAGCTTTTACAAAGGAAACATTTATGAAATGATGTTCTTCTCGAAACGGTTTAAGGGAATTTTTCATAAGTGCGAAACTCTATTTACGGATCACAAGAATGCTCGTCGCGAACGAGAACTCTAATTATCCAAAATCAAATCAATGTCGAATTTGTGAAATCGAAATTCAAAACAACGTTAGTCAGTGCAGGACTAGTTATCAGACGTCTCCAATAACAAGTGCAAACATCCAACCAACTGCAAAATCCAAATATACAAGGTAAAGAAATCTATTTTCTCCAAAAGAGGGTACACAAAATATATCCTTGGACTTCTTTGAAACGTTAAATTAGAAATATAACATGAAAATTTTTGAAGGTTTTCTCAAAGATAAAATCAAAATACGAACACATTACACGTACATAGAGCGACTCAAACATAAAGTTCACAAATCGAGATACTAAAAGATACGTCCACACGAATAAAATGGACTAAAAAGGGAAAGAATTAAAGAGTAGCAGATTGAGTAGAGATCAAGTTGAGGAAGAAGAGAGGAAAGAAACACAATACTATCTTCCATCTATGACAATTCAAATGTCGATTGCAACTCGACATCACTAACTCCACGGGTAATCTAGTTCTCAAGAGAGTGCAATATATCCTCAACATTTTCAATCATCAGATTCCTATCAAAATATTTCATAAACATGATACTTCGAGTAACAACTCCCAATTATTCCAATTCAATTAGAATCTTCTAAGGTCCATCGGCACCGTAGACTCCACAACTAACAACCCACGTGAAAATTTCATTACGTACTCTAATCTTTTAGCTCCGCCAAAACTCTCCTTAGAAACCACCAACAAAATATTTATATCTAGGGAGACATGATCGATAACAACCACAAGGTAAAAGAGACTTATCATGAAATCCTTTGATTCAAATTATTCCAAAACCCATCATCCTAAATCATTAACAATGAACCTTCTCCTCTTCAAAAGTCGAATCACTAAACCTCAAAAGAGATTAGTCTCACAAATCTCATTTCACTTAACTTTTGCCATTCATAGAGCAATGCGACCGCTCATCAATTTATTTAGTTCTTTCAAACTCTCAAAACATCGGTTTTCGCTTATGACATTATTCCTCAAGTTTGGGCATCCAATCCAAATTCCACAAGGTAATTATTCCCGTTAGGTTCCAACATTTAAAGACCACAATTTCCCAAGTAACACTTAAAGACATCACTAAAATTCTTAACCACAACAACCAACTATCATTATGCATATTTCGATCCTCAAACGATATTGCAACATTAAGCTTTCGTAGTCTAAAACCACTAGGAGAGTTTCATCCTAAGCTTATCCTCAATTCCTTATAATCATCTAAACATGGAACTTGCTTAAAAGGACGATAGGTACCATATTGGAAACTTCTTCAAAACACACCTACTAACCTTATGTTAGCTAATAAGAAAACTAGCTCACAAGAGAGTAGGGAAAAAGAACATGATACAAGGAACATTAGGAGGCAACATCAAAAGACTATGATAAGAAGGAATTAAAAGACGAAGGCGAAAAAGGAAAACGAGGTTGAGGAAGAGACAAAGCAGATAGTAGAGTTATGAAGATATCTGAGTAAGAAAGAAAGTACGAGCTTGTAATTTCTTAAAGATCAATTTTGACAAAAACATTCAAGAATGGAAATGGAAAGGAATGATGGCACGAGTAAGGGTTTAAGATTTAATCCACAAAGTTTCTCCTTTCAAACTTAATGCGATAATTAAACCACTTAATTATTCCTTTACAAAGGCCTCTTACAAGGGACCATCATACCACGAGCAATCATCAAAGTAAGGTACACCTAGACTTGATAAATCGACTACAACCCCACATCATCATCCTTTCATATTCACCCGGATTCCCAATGCGGGGAATTGTAACTCCAAGGCGTAATATACATTCCTTAGCTCAAATATCAAACACAACCTCAGAGTGACTAAACAAATACTCTCTATACCGGTCATCTTTGTCAAGTCATATAACCAACACGAGTTCACTTAGTATCAAAAGTAACCAACATCAAGCCAACACATCATATTAAACATCCACAAGGTATTGCCACAGGATCTACCATCATCGGAATCTTCTTCACTATCATAAGCTTCAAGTAAAGGTTCAACAACGAAACCTTATACTTAAAACGAGCTCTCCGATATCATAAGATACGATCATATCTTTAAATCCAAGAACTATAGCCAAATGCTTTTCCACCAACCTACAATTATAAAAGACAGACATAGGAAACCACAAGACGTCACTTAGTCTCAAAAGCATTTTGCACCTCAAGATATCATCCTAAACTTCTTATTTACACCAAATAAACATATCATAAGCATGGTCTTTAAAACAATACAAAACTTCTAAGTCCAAAAGACTAAACTACTAATGGGTTAAGAAGTCCTAGCCAACTCATTCAACCTTACCCATCAAATACCATGAACTATCTACACATGGGTCATGGCAAGCATCAAGCATTAAAATCATTACACATACCTTACCACACTTTCCTCAAGGATACCAACTCTCACCACCATAGGGTGAAATTAGATCTATACCATTTTTCTCAAATCACAAGTTCATTCTAACCAACACTAATATTCCACAAAGTTCAAAGATCTTCCGACCAAGTATAATATACCACAAACAAATGGGTATGGCATCCACAAAAATGTTACAAGAGGAAGGTAAGGATACCAATGGTCAGATGGAGGAACTATTAAGAGAAATTTCCAAGAGGCAAACAAGTTGGAAGGGAAAGAAGCACCTAGATAGAAGGAAAAGAGCATAAGACAATAAGGACGAGAGAATTCATAGATGAGGAAGAAATACACTTCAATTAGGCTTGTCAATCTTTAAATCTTTGGTAGAAGATACTTCTTCTAGGTAACACATGATCCACCTTAAGACGGTAGATACAAACAAACATAACATCACTCAACACAAGCAACAAACAAGTTAGAACCTAACAAACATCAAGTACACAAAAGACTACCACCTTAGGTCCTTAAGTCTACCCATCTCTCATTTATTATTTCAAGGTCACGTAGTTTAAGTTAGGGTTCACGTGTGTGCGTCGGGAGCGATAAAGCTCTGATACCAACTGTGACAACCCTCGCGAATGCGGAAATATAAAACATACAAGCATGTGAATTATATAGCGGAAAATACGGTATTTTAAAAACCTTTATACATGCAAGATAGAAAAATACGAGGGGTGTCAAAATATTACAAACTAAATAAAAATGCCACAAGAGACGTAGTCTCTCAAAGTGTTAACAAAAGACAAAGTAATTAGCAACTAGCTAAACAACGTCTAGAGGTATTTCATCCAGAGACAACGCCCGCTAGCTCACACCCGAACCCCAAAATAGTATAAGCAAAAAGCCATCCATGCAAGCAACCTGTTCATTCATGAAAAACATGAACGCCACAATCAGTGGGGAGTAACTCCGGGTTCTCCCAGCCATATCACCTTAAACGTACATAGAAGGAAATACAAAAGTAAAATCATGCATATATGAATATACATGTGAGGATAGGGTGCCCTTATGGAATGATCTGTTGACATTTAATATCTCTGGTCCTTGGGTCTTGTTGGGTGATTTCAACAATGTTCTATATATGAATGAAAGATTGGGTAAACCTGTTAAGAATGAGGAAATTCTTCCTTTTCAGAGGGTAGTGAATCTTTGTGATCTTTATGATATGAAGTCGACTGGTTCTTTTTTTACTTGGAACAATAAACATCCTAGTGAAACTAGAATTTTTATTCGTATTGATAGGGTGTTAGTGAATGGAGATTGGCTGAATATGTGGCCTGATTGGTTTGCTCATTATTATCCTGAAGGTTCTTTTGATCATTGTCCTTGTGTAGTATCTTGTGGTGGTCTTGCTAGTGTGAAGAAGAAACCTTTTAAGTTTTTTAATATGTGGGTTAAAGCTCCTGAATTTGGTTCTTTGGTTGAGAAGGAGTGGAAGGTTAATGATGTGGGAACTAAAAGTTTCCAGATTATTACTAAGCTGAAGAGGTTGAAGTTTACTCTGAAGCAGCTGAACTGTAGTGTGTACTCTGATATTGAAAGAAATGCTGATGTAGCTTATCAGCTTTTGATTGATAGTCAGATTGCGCTTCAGCAGGATCCTGTTAATAGTGTTCTGATGGACAAAGAAGCTCAGATTAGACAGTCTTTTCTTATGTTAGCTGATGCTAGAAATGCTTTTTTGAGGCAGAAAGCTAAATGTGTGTGGGCCTATGAAGGGGATGCTAATACTACAATGTTCCATCATGCTATTAGACATAGACAAATTCAAAATAAGATTGTGTCAATTGAGAGTGATAATGGTGTGCTTTGTACTAAACCTGATGAGATCCTTCAAGCCTTTGTAGAGTTCTATAAGCAGTTGTTAGGCACCTGTGCTACTACATCTAATTATCATGAGCACATTATTAGACAAGGCATCCTGGTTGATGAAGGGGACTGGTCTGATATGTGTAGCCTACCTACTTCTGCAGAGATTAAGAGAGCTATGTTCTCTATTCCTGATGACAAGAGCCCTGGACCAGATGGATATACTAGTAAGTTTTTCAAAGCTAGCTGGAATATTATCAAGGATGATCTGTGTGCTGCAGTTGGGGATTTTTTTTGTTCAGGGGAAGTTGCTTAAACAACTGAATTGTACCAATCTTGTGCTGATTCCTAAGACTGAGCAACCTAAAACAGTGAAGGAATTTCGCCCTATTGCTTGTTGTAATACTGTTTACAAAGTCATCTCTAAGCTTCTCTGTGATAGGCTGAGTAATAGTCTTACTAAGATTGTTAATCCTGCACAGTGTGCTTTCATTAAGAATATGAGTATTCTAGGCAATATTTTGATAAGTCAAGATCTGGTTAGACTTTATACTAGGAAGAGTGTGTCTCCTAGGTGTATTATGAAGGTGGATTTGAGGAAGGCATATGATTCAATTGAGTGGAAATTTGTTGAACAAATGCTGAGAGGGCTTAATTTCCCCCCCTCTATGATTAAGTTGATCATGGAGTGTGTGAGTACTCCTTGTTATTCTATTGTGCTTAATGGACAGCCTCATGGTTTTTTCAAAGGAGCAAGAGGGTTAAGACAAGGGGATCCAATGTCTCCTTTATTATTTACTTTGTGCATGGAGTATCTGAGTAGACTTTTGCAGGCTCTTGATAGGTGCCCTGGGTTCCATTATCATCCTATGTGCAAGGCTATGAAGATGAATCATTTGATGTTTGCTGACGATCTACTTATGTTTTGCAGAGGAGACCTTACTTCTATCTTTGCTATTATTGAAGCTTTCAAGGCCTTTTCTAATGCTTCTGGTCTTAATATTAATCCTGAAAAGTCAGAGTTTTACTGTAATGGGATTCAGAATGTTGCTGTTCAACATATTTTGCAGGAAACTGGGTTTAGGAAAGGGACACTGCCTTTCAAGTACCTAGGAGTAAGTATATCTCATAAAAGATTGAGTAAGGTTGATTGTAATATTCTGATGGATAGGATGATCAAGAGGATTAAAGGATGGAATAGTAGGAAGATATCTTATGCTGGTAGGCTTGTCTTGGTTAAATCTGTGCTTTCTGTCATTCATAATCATTGGTCCCAAATTTTTGTGCTTCCTATGGGGGTAATGGACAAGATCAAGGCTTTGTGCAGGAACTTTCTGTGGGAGGGGTCTGATAAATACTCCAAAGCTCCTCTTGTTTCATGGCAGGTGCCGTGTAAGAGTAAGTAGACTGGTGGGGTGGGATTGATTGATAGTCACCAATGGAATGTTGCTGCTATAGGTAAGTTAGTGTGGTGGCTAGTTTGCAAACAAGATCATTTGTGGATTAAATGGGTTGATAACATCTATTTAAAAGACTCTCCTTGGTTCACTTATTCTCCTAGTGCTAATAGTTCTTGGGCATGGAGGAAAATATGTGAGATTAGGGATACTTTTAAAACTGGTTATATTAATGGTAATTGGAGGGGTCTGGATAAAGGGTATACCATTGCTGATGGGTATTCTTGGCTTATTCAGAATTCCTCACCTAAGGTTGATTGGTGTTGTACAGTTTGGAATAGGTTTAATCTTCCCAAGTGGAGTTTTCATATGTGGTTATTGAAGCATTGCAGGTTGCTTACGTTAGATAGGCTTATCAGAATGGGGATGGATGTATCTAGTATTTGCTATATTTGTGGTATTGTTCAGGAAGATCACAGCCATGTCTTTCAGAATTGTCAGTATGCTAAGGCATGTTTCAAACTGGCAGGTGACTGGTTGAGGATTCCTTCTGATACTCTGATGAATTCAGCAAGGATTAAACGTCTGAGGGGTACTAAATTGTGTAGACAGTTTGCAATGGCTGTTTATTCAGGTCTTTGTTATAATATCTGACGTATCAGGAATATTTGCAGACTAGAAGGGCATGTGCTTTGTCCTAGAGTATTAGTTAATCAAGTTAAGGAGGATTGCAGAAGAAGATTATTTGCTGTATTTCAAGGTGCTATGACTTCTGCAGATAGGAACTGGTGCAGGAGCATAGGGTTGAGTAATTGAAGATGGCAGGATATTGTATTTCTTTTCTTGAGTTTGTAAGAGTTGTAATAGATGAGGCTTGAGTCTTATGAGTAATTGGGCTATACTGATATATGCCATTGTAATTTTTGTAGCTAATTTGGTTATCTAGAGTAACGAACTTGAAATGGTCGGTTGTAATTGGTGATACCCATTTTGTTGGGTTAGTTTTTTAATATACTTACATTTCACCAAAAAAAAAAAAAAAAAAAAATATACATGTGAGGTACGATAAGGATAAATAGGCAATTCGATATATAATGATAAGAGCATAAGAGGTACAAATCCGAATTCAACATGTTATGCAAAGACTCGGGGAAGACACTCTTAGGCAACCGAATACGCTCACTAGGGCTTACATCTCACCGTTAGCGGTATAAGTTTGATAAGATTGAGACTCGACAAACAAACCATGCCAAGTCATTCAATGATCAATCATATAATCATTCATGTAATCATCCATCCAAACACACCGACACAATGACGATATCTCTCACGGTAAATGAAACGCACTAGCATCATGTACATGGCAAGTATGATTAACAGGCATCCACGGGATAAGACGTTTCCCTGAACCCATACACGATGCTACATTTCGTATATGTAGACTAATTTCCTCCTGGTAGGACGACGATAATAATACGGTCCTAGTCTAAACCTGGCCAGACTCTCGGGATAAGACGTTTCCCGATTTGACATGTGGTAAGACGTTCCACATCCAAGACTCGGTCAATCATAGACGCCGAGTACCCCAAATTCGGTCAACCTTCACGAAAGAGGCGGAAAAGAGCACAAGCCTCATAACAAGCGGTACGGTACATGCAAATAACACCACCTCGCAAGTACACAACATTTGACGGCCAGGTCGATCAACGCATAACGTTCAACTCCCAACAACGTCGTCGTATTCCCACTAACACATGCATTTAAGCAGTAGGATACCTCCTCGTTCCGACATTCCAGCCTTACGAACGTGGAGGTAGCCAAGGGAATGAGAGTACAAAGCACAAGACAAAATAGTGCTCAAACCGTATCATTTGTAAAAAACCGACTCAAAGTAGGACATATCAATAACCGTCACAAAACATGAGAATGTGGCATTATATAAATGTAAATATGATAAACATGAACCAATACATGATACATAAGCATTAGAACAAGTTTATGAAGCATAACGAATAAAAACATAGATCACCACTCCAAAACAACAAGTTTGGAAAATAACTAAAACAATGGTTCATTTAAAACTGTCATAACTAGAGTTCTAGACATGAAAATACAGAAATTCCAAGTTGTGATGATAGCTTATCCTCTTACGGTTCCAACGAATGGTCACAAGCCTTTAACAAGCAAGTAATGAAGGAGATATGATCATTCTACGAAAAGGGGTCAGTGCAGTGAAACTGCACAAGTCACGACCGTGACTTGTATTTCACGACCGTGAGATGTGTTACCAATTCACCCGTGAGCCTTCAACATAAATTCAAACATTTTCAATTTTCATAATTCACTTCTAACAACTATCAACAATAAATAATCATCATCAAAAGTCCTCAACTAACAACAATCATTATTAATAATACAATTCCTAAGCTTTCTAATCGTATTCTAAATACGAATTCTAACATAGAAATCATGTAAAACACGTAAATGATATCGAGTAACCCTTCACCGTTACCTTTACGCGTCTTTAAACGGTTACTAAGCTTTCCTATTCTCCACCTACATACAATTAGATAATAAAAGATGAATATCATTCACCTTGAGAAAGACGGATAATTTAAAAAGCGAGAAAGACGTTAACTTTATTACCAATACGGATAGAGGAAGCTAAGAGGGGAAGAATAAGACGAACTTACGCGAATTTGAGCAAGAAATGAAGTCGTAGCGATCATCTTAAGATCGATCAAGGAAGAGGGTTTAGGTTTTGGTGGTTTGATAAGGAAGAAGGAGATGTTGAATTGTGTTGTGAATGAAAATAGGTTAAATGGTAGTATGATATTTATAAGGAAAAAGTCAACAAAAGTCAAAGACGGCTCAAAAGTCAAGAAAAGTCAAACTCGCCTTAACACGGGATCCTCATGGAATCTCGCGGAAATTCCAAATACGAACTCGGAAATTCTAAATTCGACTCGAAAAATTAAATTTACGATTACACCTAAAATTCGCTGAAAAGTGTCCGTAAAATATTTTTACTAGAAAAATAGGGTACATTTCCGGGTGTTACATCCCGAGTACCTGTCAAGGAAACAATAGAAAGCTTTTCCGGCTAGTCTTTCTGACATTTGATCAATAAATGGTAGCGGGAAATGATCTTTCAAACTAACCGCATTCAAGCGGCGGTAGTCAATACACACCCTCCAACTGGTTTGTGGTCGGGTGGAGACCAATTCTCCTTGTGCGCTATTGACTACCGTCACTCCTCTCTTTTTGGGCACGACTTGAGTTGGACTAACCCAACGGGAGTCGGAAATAGGAAATATGATGCCCATTTGCAAAAGTTTAATTACCTCCTCTTGCACTACCTCCGCCATTGGTGGATTGAGCCTCCTTTGGGGTTGTCGGACCGGTTTGGCATCCACTTCAAGTCTTATCTTGTGCATGCAAGTCACCGGGCTTATTCCCTTGAGATCCGCTATGCTCCACCCAAATGCATCTCTATGTTTTTGAAGCAATGCTACCAATTTGCCCTCTTGGTCCTCGTTGAGCGTGCTTGAGATGATAAGAGGTAGGGTGTTGTTGTCCCCTAAAAAGATATACTTTAGATGGCTTGGAAGAGTCTTCAACTCGACCTTCGAGGGCTTCATAATTGAGGGAAAAGGCTTGTGGAGGGGTATGCTCAAAGCAAAGAGCTCGGATAAATTTGCCAGAGCTGGACGCTGGCAGCGTTGGTGGACGCTGGTAGCGTCTGGTGACGCTAGCAGCGTCGTGGAGCGCTGCCTGCGTTTTCCACTGCCTTGCCCTGTTTTCAGCATATCGATGATGTTGAGTTCTTCATAAGTGTCTAGTGGCTCTTCTCTTTCCAATTCCTTGAGATGTTCCTTCACATCAACCGATAACAACAAACGCAAACCCTCTTCTGCCACATTGTTAGTTAGGGCCACCTCAAGTGGGTCCCTATCACAAAATTTGTACATTTGATGCACCAATGGCTCGAAAATATCCAAGAAGAAACAAGATTGAACATCACTAGGGTGTCTCATAGAGTCATAGATATTATAGGTCAATCTCTTTCCCTCAAACTCCATTGTCAAACATCCGTTTGAAACATCAATCTTTGTCTTAGGGGTTTTAATGAATGGCCTACCAAGGAGAAGGGGAGTGGCACTTGAACTAGACTCCATATCTAAAACATAGAAATCCGTCGGGAAGACAAGGTTATCTACCTCTACTAGCACATCCTCTACCAAGCCCTTGGGATAGACACTAGACCTATCTGCTAATTAAATAACCACCCCGGTCTTAGACAAAGGTCCTAAGCCTAGGGTCTCATAGATGGATAGGGGCATGACGTTAATAGAGGTTCCAAGGTCTAACATGGCACATTTGAAACTTTGCCCTCCAATGGTGCAAGGGATGGTTAACATGCCCGGGTCTCCACATTTCTTTGGTAATATTTGTTTGAAAATTGCCGAAACATGCTCACTCACCCTAACCCTATGGGTTCCTTTCTGAGGATTTCTCTTAGGTGTACAAAGCTCTTTCAAGAACTTTGCATACCTAGGGACACTATTCAACAAATTGAGAAGAGGAATGTTTACCTCACACTTCCGGAAAGTTTCATACAAGTCGTTCTCCTTGTCATACTTCCTTGTGCTTATCAAAGCACTAGGAAATGGGACTTCCGGTATGTATTCCTCTACTTCATCATCCTCAATAATGTCTTTACCCATCTTTGAAGTGTCTCCCTTGGGGTCCTTGCTTGTGGATGTCCCTTTCCCATTCTTTGATAGCTCTTCCTGACCAACTACCAACTCTCCTTGGTCTTCAATTTCCAAGGTCTCCATCTCAAGGTTCTTCATCTTTTCCTTGCCTTTTCCAAGGGGGTGTACCTCCAACTCCTTGCCTCCCCTTAAGGTCATGGCACTAGCATTCTCCATAGGTGGTGGGATGGTTTGAGATGGGAATCTTGTGGAGCTTGAGGCTTGAGATTTTGACATATTGAAGGCCATTTGGGATAGTTGGGTTTTCAAGTTGCTTACCCTAAGGTTGTTTGCCTCCCTATCCTTCCTTGCCTCTTCTCTATCTCTCCATGCCTCCTCTTGATTTCTCCTTGCCTCCTATTGATTTCTCCTTGCCTCCTCCCTATCTTTCTCTTGATTGGCAAGGAGTGTTTGCAAGATATCACTCAAGTTCCCTTGAGAAGAAGAATTTCCTTGAATGGGGCCTTGGTTCGATTGTCTTTGAGCATTGTTTTGAGATTGAGAGTTACTTGGGAAATTCGAATTGTTGGGTTTTTGATTGTTGTAATTTCTTTGTGGGTTTTGTTGGAAATTGGAGTTCCGGTTTTGGGTGGGGTTTTGGGCTCTCAAATGGTTGAATTGACCGTTTTCAAAGCTTTTCGACTTGTCACCTCCCCATCCCAAAAGATCGCGGTTTCCCACTTGGTTGTACATTCCCCCACCACTTGGGTTCCTTGAATTGTAATTCGCATACCCCATAGCATTAAGACTTTCCATAGTTGCTCCTTGTTCAATCATGATGTAGCATGTGTTGGTGGCATGGTCACCTCCACAATATGAGCATTCAATTGGTTCGAGGTGTTGAGAGAATGAGTTACCTTTGTTAACAACCAAGTTTGACATCATACTTTTAAGTTCACCCATTTCTTGCATGATCTTGTGATTTTGAGAAGCATAAGGATCTTCCATGGAAGATACATTCCTAGAGCTTCCTCCTCTTTCACTCTTTCCTCCATAGCTTCTTGTGTTCATTGCCAATTTTTCAATAATATTGTTGGCCTCGGCCATATTAACTGTATCAATTCCACCTCCGCTGACGGCAATGATCATTCTTTAGTCATTTTGGCACAACCCCTCATTGAAAGCCGTCAACAAATCATCTCCCGACATGCCATGGTATGGGCATCTTGCCACAAGACTTTTGAAACGCTCCCAAATCATAAAGGGTCTCCCCCATTTCTTGTTCAATGGTAGTGATAAGCTTCTTTGAGTGATTGTGTCTTGAATCCGGGTAATACTTTTCAAGAAACTTTTTCTTCAAGCCCACCCAAGTGGTAACGGAGTGAGCCGGAAGACAAAAGAGCCATTCTTTCGAGGCATCTTGAAAAGAAAACGGAAATGCCCTTAGCTTGAATTGATCTTCGGTCACTCCTTAGGGAATATCACCTTGGCAAATCATATGGAATTCGGCCAAGTGTCTATTAGGGTCATTCCCCACCATGCCATGGAATCTAGGTAAGTTGTGGACGAAGAAACCTTTGAGCTCAAAGTTCACATCCCCCATGGGAGGATATGCAATACAAAGTGGTTGCTCCTCATAGTTCCTTGCCCGAATTTCACCAATTGTCCTATTATCCTCCATATTGGGTGGGTAAAGGACGTTCAATGGAGATGGTATCCTAGGTGGTGACTCAAACACTTCCTCCGGTTGTTCTTGAAAAATATTATTTTCCAACTCTTCTTCACTAGGCTCCCTCCAAAAAGTTCTCCTATAAAGGGGATTTGAAAATAACCAACTTGATATGCTACTTGAAGATGGATCAATATCTTGGTCACCAAGTCCCTCTTGTGACCTAGGCATAAACTCTAAAACAATTCAACAACACAAATTAGTAACTTCAACACAAAGTAACCTATAAGCTAAGAAAAATTTGAAAAACAATCTAAACAAATTATGACACTAACAAGAGTTTCAATTTGATATTTAGCTATATTGCCCTCCCCGGCAACGGCGCCAAATTTGACGAGCTTAAAAGCGTTGTCGCTAATTCCGCTAATTAGCTACAATCAAATAACAATTTAGAACTCCTAAACAAAACACAAACTATCTTAAATAAAGGTAGTAAAATGGTAAGAATAGGGTGGAACCCAAGAGAAGGCGGTATTAACTAAATTAATCTAATCTAGACTCTTGCTAAAAACCGATTAACAAAACTAATTACTCTAATCACAAATTAAGACACTAATTAAGACAAAAGCTTAAATTAATTACAAACTATGATATTCACAATGAGAAAACATGTAGTATAACATATAGGGAGAAATTTTGACATGAGAATTGATTAGCAAGTCTAAAATTACCAACAAAAACTAAAGATTCAAATATTCAAATATGGAGAAACAACTTAGTGTAATTTTCCCAAGTTCCCAACAATTAACAAAGTAAAGACTCTTCCTTTCCTCTCTTCTCTAAATATCTAATACAAGTTTCTAAGAAATTAGCCAACATGAATTAAACCATCCATGGATGACCCTTTACAACCCAACCAAAACTTATTAAAACATAAGCACAATCAAAGATGAAAGCTTTAAGCACAAAACCAAAGAAACATGATAGAATCATGTAATAAAACAATAAACCATGTTCTAATCACACAATAAACCAAATTCCACTCAAAAGATTCCAACTTTAAACCAAAGTTACAATCTTTCAAGGTTGCTTCAACAAATATCAAGACAAATTAACCAAATTTATCAAGACAAAGCAATAATTAAACAAACACTTGCTAAGATGGTTAGTCTCAACAACAATTCATTCAACAATGGAATTTAAACATGAGAGAATGGAATTAAATAGAGAAGAAGAGGTTCAAAAGGTCTTACAATGCTAAAAGAAGAGAACATGTTCAAATTACACTAAGCAATGGAAGATTAGCTACCCATAATCCAAATATTACAACCCATATCAAAGTTCAACCAAAATACAAGCCAAAAATGAAGAACAAACCTTGAGAAAATTCTAAGGAAATGTGTTGTGGAATGTTGTCTCTAATGTTGTGTGCTTCTCTCTCTAAAATCTGATTCTTATATACCCTTGGTCCAAAAACCTAGGGGCCTTGAGAAATGGGCCTCAAAATGACAAGACGGAGAAATGAAGAACACATGCCTGAGACCAGGACGGTGGCAGCGTCCACGGACGCTGACAGCGTCGTGTGGACGCTGGCAGCGTTCCCTGGCGCTGGCAGTGTTTCATGCTCCCAGTTTTTCCCTTGGTTGAGCGTCTTGACTTTCGTTGACCCTTTGGATTTTAGTCCCGCCTTGACTTCCATTGACCCTTTGGACTTGGTCTTCTTGCTTTGATGATTTGCTTGTAGCCCACTCCAATTGTCGGGTTTGGGTCTCGGGTCTCGGGTTTGAGTTTGACTTTTGTTGACTTCTGGGTTTGACTCTAAAAGTTGACTAAAAATACTAAATAACAACATAATTACAAAGACTAAGGTTAGCATAAAACGATGCTAACGACCCGTAAAAAGTGTAATAAACGAACCTAATAAATACTACTAGACACAACACATTTTGGTGTTGTCATATGTCGTCCCTCCTTCTATGCCGCCTCCATTTTTTTTCAGATTTAATGTTTTGTTGTGGGTTTTCTGCTGATCTGGTTGTGGGTAGGTCAGGGGAAGGCTGCCGTGGTGGTAAGGGTGTCGTGGTGGGGCGTGTGGGGCCGAATATTGGGAAAGGTGGCTGGAGGTGGGTCGGCCGGTGGAGACGAGGGTGGTGATGGGGGTGACGGCTGGTGGTGGTGGTGTCGATTGGTGGAGGTTGTGTTATTGGTGACTGAAATAACACATTAAAGTACCAAAGTTACATAGAAATGTGATATAAAGACTAGAATTGCCAATTTTACATATTATTGAATTAAATTGGACTAAAGTTACATCAATTCGGACTAAAGTTACATAAAATTGGATTAAAATTATATAAATTAGACTAACTTTATATATTTATAATAAATGTGAGCTAAAAGTTGCATGAAATTGTATTATAATTATACTAAAGTAACTAAAAATTGACCTAAAATCATATAAAATTGTTCTAAAGTTATGTAAAATTGTACTAAAGTTACATAAAGTTTTATTAATTAAAATTAATACCTTCAAATTCATATTATATTACATATTTCAAGTTTTTATATACAACATGACATTAAAATACTAAAGTTATACTTGCAAAAACTGAAGTTACACTCGTAAATCACTAAAGTTACATAAATTCAAACTAATATATAAAATATATTATATTATTATAAAGTTACACTATTAAAGGTTGAAGTTACACTCGAAAATGAATAAATTAGTATAAAGTTACACATTCAAAGGTTGAAGTTACATTGGTAAAAAACTAAAGTTACAAAAAAAAATTCATAAAGTTACAAAAATTATCTTCAAATCACAAAAATTCAAATCTATCATTAAATAGTAGTTGTTGAGTGTCTTTAATGCTTTTAATCCCATCCATCCATCTATTGTTTAATCTAGTGGTTTAGATGAGGACTTAGGGACTCAACTAAAATGGTGGACTCATCTGAACTCATATATATATATATATATATATATATATGTAGGCACGAAAATTTTATTAAAGTGCCGAAAAGAAAATAAAATGAATTATTTTAAGTTAATATCAAATTTTTAGCTTAATTTAATTATATTTGTCCCGCTCAATAGAATCCGGATCGACCCATATTGCAAATTGGGTTATTTGGGTCCTAAAGCAAAGAAAGTGGTCAATTGGGCCCAATGAAAAGGCAAGCTCACAAAAGAGTCAATTGAACCCAATTGAGAAGTCAAACCCACAAAGAGTCAATTGGCCCAACAAGTCAAGCTCATGAAGAAGGCCCAAGTCTTCAAGTCCATTAACCAAGGGAGAAATCTCTATAAAAAGGAGACTTCTCCACCATTTCCAGGGGAGAAAAATTACTTTTACAAGAGAAGAACTCATTTGTCAAAGTGAAAAGAAAAGAGACATCAAAAGCTTCAACTTCTCTCTACAAATCTCCTTCGCAAGTAGTCAACAAGCACCACAAAATCGTGCCGCCTATGCAAGGAAAACTCAAATCAAATTCAAGCATCGAAGAGAGATTCAAGTCAACGCGACCCTCTCAAGAAGCTAAAGTCAAGCCAGCGAGCCTTGAAGATCGAAGACTCGTACCTTTAGTAACGTTGTAGAATCAGAGGATAAATAGAGGTTGTATACATAACTTTCTGATATTTATATAAACTCATTTGTTTCTCTATTTTGTGTTACAGTTTTATTGCAATACAAAATTGGTTGTTACAAATTTTGGGTGAACCCGACGTGAACATCTCTACCTCTCATCTCTACAACGAGCCTAATCAAGTTGCATCAAGAACAAGGATGTCTTATCAACAAAGTACATCAAGCACTCCTATGAACACTTATGCATCAATCCTCAAAGGGTCTTCTAGTGTTGTACCTTCATCAAGCATTCGATCAGTTGGTGTTTCCACAAGAGGAATGGCGAGAAAAACTTCTATCAATGCCACTGCTGAAAGCTTGCGCAAAGCTGAAGTTCCCAAAAGGCCTCGAAAGTTCTCTGTTGCATCCATTGCTGCTGCTGCTACTGCCATCATGAAGAATGCTTCACCTCCACAAAAGGAGAGCAAGGAGTTCAAGGCTAGTGGTTCATCACCTCGCAAATTGAAGAAAGCGACACCAACGAAAGGGAAAGCTCCAAGCCCTATCTTTGAATCAGTCATGGTCATTGGTAGCTCTAGCATCGAGGAACATTTGGAGCGCGTGAACAAGGTCCTTGAGAAGATGATGCAAGAAAATGAAGAGAAGAACAAGAGGATTGAAGACCTTCAACGAGAAATGGAAGAGCTTCTTAACAAGGAGAACTCAAGCCCTCATGTCACTGATGAAGAAGATGAAGATGAATATGAAGTCCATAATGACGATGAAGATGATGTTGGAAGCAAGAAAAATGGTGAGAAACCTCCAAAAAATGATCTTAGTACCTATAGTGAAAAGAAGCTACAAGACCTGATAGCCAACGCAATCAAGAGCCAGCTAGGTGAAGGATCTTCCAATAGCTTGCGATATGTGAAGCCATACACAAAGAGGATCAATGTCTTGCGCATGCCTTCCAGGTATCAACCTTCCAAGTTCCAACAGTTCGATAGAAAAGGCAACCCCAAACAACATATTGCTCACTTTGTGGAGACATGTAACAACGCTGGGAAGGATGGAGACTTGCTAGTGAAGCAGTTCGTTCGCTCCCTCAAAGGCATCGCGTTCGATTGGTACACGGATCTAGGTTCTGAGTCTATTGACAGCTGGGACCAAATGAGAACGAGTTCATGAATAGGTTCTGAAGTACAAGACGCATAGTAAGCATGAGTGAGCTAACAAACACGACTCAGTGGGAAGGCGAAGCTGTTGTAGAGTAAATCAATAGATGGCGTGCACTAAGTCTGGAATGCAAGGACCGCCTGAGAGAGACTTCAGCAGTTGGAATGTGAATTAGTGGAATGAACTGGTACCTCCTATACATCTTGAATGGGATCAAGCCTAAAAGCTTCCAGGAGTTGGAAACTCGTGCCCATGATATGGAGATAACGATCAATGCTCGAAATAAGACAAAATCATCTTCCTCTAAGGCCATTGGTGAGAAGAAAGAGTTCAAGAAAACCGACAAGGGTTCAAAGGGCTCGTCTAAGGATGCAATGACAGTTACTACTAGTAATGCGGCTGTCAAGATTTCTGCAAAGCTAAAGTATTAGAAGAAGAAAGAGGCATACACCAAGGACTTCAAGCGTGACAAGCCAACGTTAAAGGAGTTGCAATCGAAGAAATATCACTTTCCTGACTCTGATCTTTCAGGCATGCTCGGCGATTTGTTAGAGAAGAAGGTAATTCAGTTTCCAGAATTAAAGCGGCCAGACCAAGCAAATAGGGCGAATGATCCTAACTATTGTCGATATCACAGATTGGTGAGTCATCCCCTCGAGAAGTGCATAACCCTCAAAGAAAAGATTATGCATTTAGCAAAGGATGGGAAGATCATCTTAGATCTAAATGACGCGGTAACAACAAACCACACAAGTGTGATGATCGAAGGACTTGATAAGCCAACCATGGAAGCTTCGAATGAGATGAACCCTCCCGAGCAAGAAGAAATATATGTGGTGCAATTTTCAAGTCTTTAGCCAGTAGCATTCAAAGTTCAAAGGTCGATATCATCGCCGCAGAAGACAATTAGTAATAATGACAATGAAGGTTGGACTCTGGTGATGCGCAAGAAACCAAGGAAGCAAATAAAGACATATAATCAACTGCCTGAACCTCGCAAGAGGAAGCAAATTAAGAGGAAAAGTTCACATCGCTACAAAGGCAAAAAGAAATCAAAGAAGGTGGCCAAACCATATATCCTCCCAATTGATTTACTGGAGCAAGAACCTGGAGCTCTGATGCGAGTCGTTATACACCAAAAATAAAAGCCTAAGTCTACTAACAAAAGAAGATAGCGGAAGTAGGGTTGATCTTCACTGGGAGGAAATTAACTAACTGTAATCTAAGGCTGTCAGTCACAGTTTGGGGGTTTTGATTTGGTTTTAAACTAAACTAAATAAGATTTAAGGGAAGAGAAATAAAAGTAGAGGTTAACACGAAATAAATAAGATAAAGGAAAAATATGCTAGGATTCGGTCTACTGCAATATCGGCATCTACGGGTCAACTAAGTCAATCTATCAATGAGAAGGGCAATGGTTTTCTCCTCTCGGTCTCAAACTACCCTAGGGATTTTCCTAATTAACTCTCGCCCTCTTAGGAGTCACCTATCAATTCTTAGCAAGCCTTTCCCTTCCAATCTCTCGATTCAGGTCGGGGTTAGCTACCTAGCTCGTCTCCTGCGTGCACTCATTCGACTAACCTCAATTAAATTTCTTAGATTGATTCTCAAATTCAAGATTAACTAATATACTTTATCCTATCATACCTCTATTACAGTTTTCCTTATCCTAACACATAAGGGAATTAGCTACTCATACTATTAATGATGCTAGCAATAAAGACGATTGAATATATGACATTAGACATGATATAATCGTAATTAACAAGCATAAAGAACAATAACGCAACAATTAAGAAAGGTAAAACAGTAATTAAGACTACAACAAAGATTAAGAATAGAGGAGAGAAAAGAGTTTACAATCTTAGCAAATCCGGCGTAAAGAACAAATCCGCATCGATAATAAACCCGAATGTAAACTTAAAGATTAAGAAAGTTCAGAAACTAATGGTGAATGATAAGTGTCTGCTAAGTTGTCGATAATACTTATTAATGACGACTAAGAGTCTTATATAATGCATAACACGACTTTTAACCTAATTAGTCTACGGACTTAAGGCCCGTAACAGATTTCACTCGATCGAGGGAAAATCCCACTCGATCGAGTCCTTTGTTCGAGAATATCAGTCGATCGAGGACTTCATCCTCTCGATCGACCAATTCTTCAACATCTACCCCTCGATCGAGCAGATGGCAGCTCGATCGAGGTCTTCTTCATCAGTACCCCCCCTTGATCGACCAAAGATATGGTCAATCGAGGTCCTCTGGCCTAGCATATAGTTTTGGTCATGGCTTTGGACTTGATTGTGAGCGGTTTCACGCTTTCCATGCAAGGGCTTCTGTTCCGTTCCTTCCATTCTCCTAAATGCATGCAAAGTGGACTATTTTGGCTCGGTTTCCGCTACTACGCAGCTTGTACCTACAAAAATGGTAATAAAAGTACAAAGTAGCCAAATAGGGGCATATAGTGACATAATATCACATAAATGACAAAGAAATGCGTACATAAATGGACTAAAAGTCTATATAAAATACACGCATCAAACTTCCCCAAACCAAACCTTTGCTTGTCCTCAAGCAAACTAAATGCAGATATATGGAACTAAATGAACCTAGGGGAATGGAGTAAGTCTCAGAGCTAGCTACAAGTCAATGCTAAACCGTTTAATGCACTCATTCAATCACTACAAAACTTAATACGAAAGTGAGCGAATTTATACAATCTTGGAAATAAATTAGACTTTCGACCCTGCAAGACTCAACCAAATTCGGACTCTAACGGGTCACTCTTCTCTCAACAAGTAAATGATAAGTAAATATATATAAGAAAGAGAGAAGAAAATATAGTCACTCACCTAGACTACGACCGACACAACATGCATCGCTAACTAATATGAAAGATGATTCAAGCACCGTACACACGCATAACCACCGTTCAAGGACTATCACATGCCGAACATTTGCAAAAATATGGATTTGTGAGGCTAATTGGTAAGAAGGGGCAAAACAATTAATGGAAATGTGAGGGTAAATAGCCAAGCTAGTTCCTAACAAGACCGTAATAGAACTCGTTCCATTCTTCCAACTATCAAAAACTAAGCTCAATGCCTTAACATATCTAGGCATATACAACACAAATCCCATGAAACACCTCGACAAATAATAATAAGCATAGGAGGTGTAAATAACAAAAACTTCAGCCAATTATTTTTATCTCGTTAGATTTTTTTCATTTTTCATTTTCTTCTTTTTTTTTTCTTTCTTGGCTGATCGAGGGAAAAACCCCTCGATCGAGTGAAATAAGTCACTCGATCGAGGTAACATACAGTAACATCTGCTCGATCGAGCTAAAAGCTGCTCGATCGAGGTACTATTCATCACTTCTCTTCTTTTTCTCGCAAATACCCACTCCAATCAATGAAAACGAGTCAAAAACTGACACAACAGTAAAATATACCTCGACTACTAAACTAGCTCGGCAAAGGTAGGCTCAGTTTAGAATGTAGTTAAGGGCAACATGCAGATATGGATTTATGTGGAGTTAATGGGGTAAAATGAGGAAAGGGGAGATGCAAATATTCTCAAAACACGTAATACCGACCACAAACCCAATGCGTGCAGGCAATAAGAAATCAAAGTTCATATACAAGCAAATGACACGAGATGTGGGGAGTAACTACTCTCATTCCTAGATGAACTGGTCATAAATGTCACCAGTTATAGGCTCTAAAACTCAGAATATATAAGTAGTTTGCCAAAATGTTGAGTCAAGTCTATTAGTCAAATTTAAATTCCAAGACAAAATTCAATTGTTCACTACTTCGATTTTACTAAGTAAGTCAAGAATGGTGCAAGGAATAGCATAAAATAGACTTGTAGTGCAATTTTCATCACGAACAAGACTCCAATCCGACTCGACTATATGCAAAAATAAACGTGATATTTTTGATTTTTTCAAAATTTTCTAATTAACATGAATTGTAAACGTGAATGCAATACAAATGCAAATTCAGACGGAAAAGGATGCAAAACACCTCCCCAAACCAAAACAGACAATGTCCTCATTGGCTATATCACAACAGCATATAAGGGAAAGGGAAACACAACCTAATTCATGTTCCTAAGGGATGAAATATATACAAAGAATGGAGAAAATAAGCAGAAAAACTCACAAAACAACAGCTTCCCCAAACCAGCATCAAACTGGGGAGCTAACATCACCTCCTCCCAGCAGTCTCCTCCGTCTCCACCCTATACGTCGGGTCCCTCTCCTCCTTCTGAGCTAGCGTCCTAGCTGCCAACTCCGCGCGCTCCCTCATGGCCCTCTGTGCCGGCGTCTCATCCTCTTCCTCTCCAGAAGAAGAGGAAGAAGAAGATGGTGAAGGATACCCACCCTCTGGGTATTTGTAGAACGAGGGGTGAGGCCATCCATCTAGAATAGGACGTCCTCTGCGGATATGGTCCTCATAGATAGGGAACAAGGCCAAGGCCTGATCTCGTCGCATCTATGCTATATCCCTGCGCATATCAACTAGCAAAGCATCACGACGCCCTTGGTCCATGACCTCAGACGCCTCAAACAGGGGAGGACAAACAAAATTAGCCGGAAAAACCGACTCAGGAGGGGGAGTGGTGGTGGTGACAGGCGGGGGCGAGACAGTGGTCGTCCCAGCCTGTTGAGAACCCGACGGCTCTCCAACATCCCTCTGTGGGGAAGCTCTCTTCCTCTTCTTAGTGGAATAGGAAGGTGTAGTAGTGAAAGGTAGATGGTAGACAGGGGGAGGGGGTTTCACCCCTCTCGCAGTAGTGAGAGGTGAAAGAGAAGGTAATGTAGGGCAAGGTAAGTCAACGGATGTGGAACCACATATCTTCCACATCCGACGCCCAGAGCCCGTGATCCAAGCAAACCCAATCATGACAGGTATATCTATGTGCACGCCAGGTCGTAAGTGCAAATGAGTCCTAGAGAAGTCTGAATAAAGGTGGCGGCCAATCCTACTGACCAGACCACCACAGACTACGGCGCTAGACACCCTAGACTCTAGGTTCTTCCAGTGAAGAGCCACTAAGTAAGCTATGTTCGGGACAAATGGGGTACTGCTATCAACGTTCAGGTACCCCGCTAAAATGGCTAACTCAGTGTTGTTGATGTTGTTGGGTTCAGGTATAGCGAAAATCGACTCGCATAAGAGTCGCAAAAAATAGCGCAGCGAGGGGTGGTGAACGTGGGCTACCTTACGAGTGGCGTAAGGTGTGTGTTAAAGGGCGGTCCAAACCTGGGTCAACAGCTTCCTAGGAGCTGCCAAAAGACCGTCACTCGAAAGACCCAAAACCTCCCCAAACCTAGCTAAAGTCCAAGAATGTGTCTCATTAAAGAGTCGGAAATGAATGCAAGCGCTAGACGGTGAGGTAGCATACATATCGGCCTGAAAAGTATAGGAACTGAAAAACTCAAGCGTAGGTACTCGATATGTATACTCCCTCATCGAGGGCAAACCCGACATCCCTGTCCCGTTAAGTAACAGGCAAACATCAGTAAATAAACCTAGCTCCTCTAGGTCAGAACGGTTCAGAAAATGACTCAAATGGATAGGGGAGTCAAGTAAACAAGATAACCGTTTCCGGTGAATGCTAGAAATGAATTGTACCTCCCTAATCCGTGGTACTGGCCCAAGAGATTCCACGGTAGATGGCAGACTAGCAGCCTTGGGAGCCTTATATGGTGCCAATCCTCGAGTAGCAGCTAGCTTATGCGCGGCTAGCTGGCTGAATGTCAACGCCTTCGTGCTAGGAGTGAGTGATAAGCTAGAAGGCGGAGCGACCTCAGTAGTGGTCGCTGGAACAACGGCCTCAGCAGTGACCGTGACATCAGTCGGCGTCTCAGTATGCTCCGTGGAGACCGTCTCAGCAGCAGTCTCGGTGGTGGTGACAGCAGTATCGGTCACAGGTGTAGTCACGGCAGTGTCCGTCTCAAAAGTCGTTACAGTAGCAACGACCTCAGGAACCACGGACTGACTAGGGATTGAACTCGACTCCATAACTACAAAGAAATCAAAAAGAAACAATTAATAACATCTAATTCACTAGATTAATCCTATAATCAAATTCTAACCCTAATTGAATCGAAAAAAGGGAAGGGATTACGAATTAACTAGTAGAATAGGAAAGAGATACTTACTTGTTGATGATTACCAAAAAAAAATAGCAATTAATCGAGCAAATTCGAACAAATCGAATTAACAAACCCTAAATTCACGTAATCTTCAAATAAATCGAAATTAAAGGTGAAAAAGAAAGGGCTTTTCGATCAATTGCAATAGTAAAGTACTAGGGTATGTGTAATTGGTAATTAATTTAGATATTAACACGAATTGCACGTAAGGTTATGCACAAAAATCGAAAGATGAAGAACAAAGAGGAATTGGGAGCGAGTAATTTGGAAGGGGATCAAAGACTTCGCTTATATAGGTAAGTTAGTTTGGTCGATCGAGTAGAAATTCGACTCGATCGAGAACTTTTCCAGGCAGGACCGCTCGATCGAGTAGTTCTGATTTACTCGATCGAGGACTTTCTTTTGGTGATCCTCAGTTTACTCAATCGCTTTGAATTTCCCTCGATCGAGGTCTTTTTCTTCCCCAAGGCTCTCGATCGAGTAACAATTTACTCGATCGAATGGTTTTCCTATTTGCACAGCCTTCGAATTTTAGCAAATGATTTTTGCTTCTTTTTCCTGCAAAAACGATACAAAACGATACCCAAAAAATACCAAAAATTGTCTAACAGGAAAAGTAAATTGTTTATCTAAACTACGGATTATAACGTGACGTTCAATCTAAGTAAATAGTCTAATTGTCTAATTGTCTAACGAAAAAGAAATAAATTGTTATTTACAAATTGCACGAGGTTGCAAACCCGGCTAATAACCAAATAGATTTGTGACAAGGCCACCGTCAGGCCTTTGACTTGCGGAATTACCCTCAGCTACGGTAATTTCCGACTTCTTTTTCCACACATACGATCTTTTCTTGGAGTTTAGCTCCACTTCCGAATCACTTGAATATGTGCGAACTCCTTTGTCCTTCTTGGACTTCTTATTGATACCATCACACGAACATGGCTCTCCCTTCTTCAACTCCAATGCTGTCGATCTATTATCTGTAAGACAACACAGAACAGCGCGTTTCTCCAATTCGCTCCCAAGCCGGGGCGGAGGTGTTATGGTAGCAATAGGAATATCACAAACAGGAGCTATAGGCTCGAGAGGAACCGAAGCTTTGTCATGTATAAAAAAATCAGGTGTGAGGTCATCTAAGGGAAGCGCGTAACATGGTGAAACAAGCATGGGACCTTTACTAGCATGAGACTGAGTGAAGACTAGGTTCTCCCCACCTATCTGAAAACTTAATGTCCGTAATCCGACATCAATAACCGCTTGCGCAGTATGCAAGAACGGTCTTCCCAAAATGATGGGAGTGTGAGAATCCTCATGTATGTCCAATACTATGAAGTCGACCGGGATAAAAAATTGCCCTATTTGCACGGGTACATCCTCTATGACTCCTAAAGGTCGGGACAAGGTCATATCTACCATTTGCACCGTCATTTGGTACACTAAAGCTTGGTGAAGCCTAACCGTTTGGCTAAAGACAAAGGTAAGACGCTAACACTAGCTTCTAGGTCACATAACGCATTATCTATAAGATAGGTACCTATATGACACGGTATGGAAAAGCTACCTGGGTCAGACAGTTTAGGTGGGCATTTGTTCAGGAGGAACGCAGAGCATTCCTCAGTCAAAGCTTCAGTCTCTACAGTACCGACTGACCGCTTACGTAAAAGAATTTCACGCATAAATTTCAAGTAAGAGGGTACCTTTAATAAGATGTCTGCAAATGGAACATTCACTTTAAGATCGCGTACAATGTCAGCGAACCGAACAAATTCCTTCTCGACCTTAGCCTTCTTCAACCGACCGGGAAACGGAACTGGAACGTCAGGTGATCCACGTTGCGTATCCTTGACAATCGCGTTGTTAATCATATGCTTTCTTAACCCCTTCGATCGAGCTTCTCGCTCATTAGGACCCATCGATCGAGTATCAATGTCACTCGATCGATCATTTTTGGAACTCAAACTGCTCGATCGAGCAGCTTCATCAGTCAAAGTACTCGATCGAGCAACTGAACCCTCTCGATCGAGCTTCTGTCTTTATGATTCACTAGATTGAGGAACAGCAACCTCTCGATCGAGTGAATTTCCCTTCAAATCATTCGATCGACTAGAATAAACTCCTCGATCGATCACAACATCAGCATCAGCCTTCGAAACATTGGGATGCGCACCAGAGATATCAGCAACGGTACCAGCAGGACTGTCATAAGCGAGACCGCTTCGTAGAGTGATCATGTTCAGTGTCTCCTTGTTCTTATCGGTCTGGGATGGTAACTGGCCAGGTTGCCTAATCGATCTAGCTTTCGCCAACTGAACAATCTGCGACTCCAAGAGTTTAATGGTAGCATTCGTTGCTTGATCAGATTTGCTCAATTGGGTAGCTAAAGCTTGTATCATCGACTTTAGCTCTCCAACTTCTGAAATTCCTCCAGATGAGGAACTAGCTTGCTGTGGAGACTGGATTTTTTGGAATCCTTGCTTGTGTGACGGTTGATAAGTCGGCTGCTGTGGTGGAGTAGTAGGATTTAGGACATTCTGGCTCGTCCATCTCAAATTGGGATGGATATTCCCCTGATTATAGTACCCACCCCCTTGACGGTATTGTTGAAAGGAACAAACACGGCGCCAAAATTTGATGTGAGTCGTTATACACCAAAAATAAAAGCCTAAGTCTACTAACTAAAGAAGATAACGGAAGTAGGGTCGATCTCCGCAGGGAGGAAATTAACTAACTGTAATCTAAGTCTGTCAGTCACAGTCTGGGGGTTTTGATTTGGTTTTAAACTAAACTAAATAAGATTTAAGGGAAGAGAAATAAAAGTAGAGGTTAACAAGAAATAAATCAGATAAAGGAAAAATATGCTAGGATTCGGTCTACTGCAATATCGGCATCTACGGGTCAACTAAGTCAATCTATCAATGAGAAGGGCAATGGTTTTCTCCTCTCGGTCTCAAACCACCCTAGGGATTTTCCTAATTAACTCACGCCCTCTTAGGAGTCACCTATCAATTCTAAGCAAGCCTTTCCCTTCCAATCTCTCGATCCAGGTCGGGGTTAGCTACCTAGCTAGTCTCATGCGTGCACTCATTCGACTAACCTCAATTAAATTGCTTAGATTGATTCTCAAATTCAAGATTAACTAATATACTATCCTATCATGCCTCTATTACAGTTTTCCTCATCCTAACACATAAGGGAATTAGCTACTCATACTATTAATGATGCTAACAATAAAGACGATTGAATATATGACATTAGACATGATATAATCATAATTTACAAGCATAAAGAACAATAACGCAGCAATTAAGAAAGATAAACCAGTAATTAAGACTAGAACAAAGATTAAGAATAGAGGAGAGAAAAGAGTTTACAATCTTAGCAAATCCGGCGTAAAGAACAAATCCGCATCGATAATAAAACCCGAATGTAAACTTAAAGATTAAGAAAGTTCAGAAACTAATGGTGAATGATAAGTGTCTGCTAAGTTGTCGATAATACTTATTAATGACGACTAAGAGTCTTATATAATGTATAACACGACTTTTAACCTAATTAGTCTACGGACTTAAGGCCCGTGACAGATTTCACTCGATCGAGGGAAAATCCGACTCGATCAAGGCCTTTATTCGATAATATCAGTCGACCGAGGACTTCATCCTCTCGATCGACCAATTCTTCAACATCTACCCCTCGATGGAGCAGATGACAGCTCGATCAAGGTCTTCTTCATCAGTACCCCTTCTCAATCGACCAACGATATTGTCAATCGAGGTCCTCTGGCCTAGCATATAATGTTGGTTGTGGCTTTGTACTTGATTGTGAGCGGTTTCACGCTTTCCATGCAAGGGCTTCTGTTCCGTTCCTTCCATTCTCCTAAATGCATGCAAAGTGGACTGTTTTGGCTCGGTTTCCGCTACTACGCAGCTTTACCTACAAAAATGGTAAGGAAAGTACAAAGTAGCCAAATAGGGGCATATAGTGACATAATATCACCTAAATGACATAGAAATGCGTACATAAATTGACTAAAAAGTCTATATAAAATACACGCATCAAGCTCCTGTCATGCTAGAGGAGTCTTCCCTAAAGGTTATCTCAACGAAGTTACTGTCAATATAGTCGCGGTAACTGATGAAACTGAGGGAGATGAAGAAAAGGATGATGCTTCAGAGCTCGCGTCATTGGAACAATCGAGTCAGCCTAGAGAGAATGAAATCAGGTGTGTATCTGGCAATACTGCCTTGACGTTCTCTGATGAAGATCTATTGCTTGGATCAAAGCTCCATAATAGGCCTTTATACGTATCAGGCTACATAAGAGAAAAGAAAGTGAAGTGCATCTTGATCGATGAAGGGTCTGGTGTAAACCTCATGCCAAAGGCAACCATGATGGAGTTGGGCATTACAATGGATGAGCTATACAGTAGTCGAAAAGTAATTCATGGCTTCAACATGAATGGTGAACGCGCAGTTGGCATAATTCGTGTGAATCTTAGTATGGAGGATTTATCTTCTGACACCTTGTTTCATGTTATTGATGCAAAGACCTCATTTAAGTTGTTGTTAGGTCATCCCTGGAAGCATGAAAATGGCGTGGTCGCTTCAACTCTCCATCAATGTCTAAAATACTATCGTGGAGGTGAACGAAAGATCAATGGTGATGTCAAGCCTTTCTCTAAGGTCGATGCATTATTTGCAGATGCAAAGTTCTTTGAGGAAAATGGCACTTCAAGTGAATTCTAACCATCCACTATCTCATCAACTGGGAAGGGAGGCAAAGGCAAAGAAGTTGTGGACACTCCAAATGCTTATCCCAATAGTAGTGTCAAGATAGAGGAGGGGCAAAGTAGTCAATCTAAGAGCTACAACAAAGTGAGCCACGTCTTACAAGCTAAGGAAGAAGAACAACAAAAGAATGCAATCCCAGTGTTGCGATATATTCCAAGGTCACGACGCAAGGAAGGTGATAGTCCTTTTGCAGAATGTCAAAGTTCACAGGCTATGCCCAAGGAGAAAGCCAAGTCCAACCACGTGGTCAAGCAAGAGTGGATGGTAAAGCTCGTCACTCCTCTCCCTAGTGCGGTCAAAAATCAAGTTGTGAGGCATGCTCCTGCAGGATTTGTTCCATCTTCAAGCAAGTCATCTGAGGAACAAGGAAATGGTGTCTTCAAATCCAATGCGTATAAGCTGTTAGCCAAAGCTGGATATGACTTTGAAAATCCTACTCCGCTTGGTAGTCTTATCAATGCTGAGCCTTATGGTTTGAAAGAGACTTAAAAGAAACTTTTAAAGGAGGAGGGTAGCTTCAGTGATGCAAAGGTTGGTCTAGGCTATGAACATCCAATGCCTGTAAGGATTGGAGCTCGTCGAAAAGGGGATACATTATCTTCTCAATACATCACAGCTGAAGAGGTCGTGGAAGATGAGAGCATAGATGCTACAGCTGCACCATCGTGCTCTGTCTTTGATAGAATTCAACCACCTTCAACAAGAGTGGTTTCTTCTGCTTTCAATCAACTCGGGGGGCATACTACTTCACAGCAAGAAATTCCTTTAAGGAATCGTTTTTCCGTCTTCAAGAGGTTGAGTGCTCAAGAAAGTGTCTCTAAAACCCGTCAGTCAACCACCTCATCACATTTGAAGAAGAAGGGATCAGTACTCAAACGTTTGGGAACTCCATCTGGTTCGGTGTTTAATTGACTGAAAGACCCCAATGAGTTGCAAGATCACAAGCAATCGCATGGAGCCTCAAAGAGTCAAAACGAAGAGGAAGTGAAAGTTAGTGATGATCTCAGAAGTGTCGTCCCTTCCCGCATGAAGCGCATAGAAGTGGTGGACATAGTTCAAGGGCAACCTCTAAAGGTCAAAAGCCATGTTGTGGTCCTTACTAATCAGCAAAATTCATCATCTTTTCAAGCAAAGTGGAAGTCGCGACTTGGTGAATCTTCAAAAACATCAAGAGTGAGTAACAAAAAAGACTTGGGAGATGTATTAATGACAACTTATCATATCACCGTGGAGGAGGTGCCTGATGCTAACAAAGAAGTCAAAGCCGACGAAGCTCCAGAATTGCTAGAGGATGGGGGGCAATCGACAGTCGATGATCTGAAAGAGCTTAACTTAGGTACTTTGGAGGACCCTCGACCTATATACGTCAGTGCTCTTCTTATAGAGAACGAGGTGGATGAGTATTTCAAGCTCCTAACCGAGTACAAAGATGTTTTCGCTTGGAGTTACAAGGAAATGCCCGGCTTAAGCCCCAAAGTTGCAGTGCATCATTTAGCAGTCAAGAAAGGTGTAAGTCCTAAGAAACAACCACAACGGCGTTTCAGGCTAGAGTTGATTCCTGAGATTGAGTATGAAGTAAATAAACTTATTGAGGCCGGTTTCATTCGAGAGGTGAAGTACCCAACATGGATTGCTAACATTGTGCCAGTGAGAAAGAAAAATGGCCAGTTACGCGTGTGTGTGGACTTTCGGGATCTCAATGATGCTTGCCCAAAACATGATTTGCCTTTGCCAGTCACAGAGCTAATGATTGATGCGACGACAAGACACGAAGCTCTTTCGTTTATGGATTGCACAACGGGATATAACCAAATACTCATGGCGCCTATAGATCAAGAGGCAACTGCGTTCCGTACTCCGAAGGGGATATTTTGCTAAAAAGTTACGCCATTTGGTCTCAAGAATGCCGGAGCAACCTAGCAACGTGCAATGCAGAAAATATTTGATGACATGTTGCACAAATCAATTGAGTGATATGTTGATGATGTTGTCGTCAAGTCCAAGAAAAAGAAAGACCATATCAGCGACCTTCGCACTATCTTCGAAAGATTGCGAAAATGTCAACTCAAGATGAATCCACTCAAGTGTGCTTTTGGCGTTACCTTTGGAAAGTTTCTAGGATTTGTGGTGCGGCATAGAGGAATTGAAGTTGATCAATCAAAAATAAAGGCAATTCAAGAAATGCCAGAGCCTAAGAATTTGAAGGAGCTGCATGGTGTACAAGGTCGATTGACTTACATTCGCAGGTTCATCTCTAACCTCGCAGGGCGTTGCCAGCCGTTCAGTCATTTTATGAAAAAGGATGTTACATTCCAATGGGATGATAAATGTCACAATGCTTTTCAGAGCATAAAAAAGTATTTGTCATCTGCGCCTGTGTTGGGGGCACCAGTTTCGGGAAAGCCTCTTATCCTTTACATCGCTGCACAAGAACGTTCGTTAGGGGCATTGTGTGCTCAAGAAAATGAGGATAGGAAGGAGAGGGCTCACTTTTATCTAAGTCGAACTCTGGTGGGAGCTGAATTAAACTATTCTCCAATTGAGAAGATTTGCCTAGATTTGGTCTTTGCAATTCAGAAATTGAGGCATTACATGCAAGCACACACTGTCCATGTAGTGTCAAAAGATGATCCTATCAAGTATATACTGTCAAGGCCAGGCTTGTCTAGTCGTCTGGCAAAGTAGGCGTTTTTACTCAAGCAGTATGATCTAGTCCATGTACCTCAAAAGGCAATCAAAGGGCAAGCTTTAGCTGATTTCCTTGCTGATCATGCAGTCCCCGCAAAATGGGAACTTCAGGATGACCTTCCTGGGGAAGAGATATTCTATGTGGATGTACTTACTCCATGGCAAATGTACTTCGACGGTGCAGCAAGACGTGATGGAGCAGGAGCTGGTGTCGTATTCTTATCTCCAGAGAGTCATGTGTTACCTTACTCATTTGTGCTCACTCAACTATGTTCAAACAATGTGGCCGAGTACCAAGCTCTAATACTAGGACTTCAAATGGCAATCGAAATAGGGAACAAGGATTTAGACATCTATGGAGATTCCTTGTTGGTGGTGAATTAAGTCCTTCATGATTATGAGGTGAAGAAAGATGATCTCATCCCTTACCACAAATATGAAAACAATTGCTTAACAAGTTTGACAGTGTTCATGTCGGCCATGTACCAAGGTGAACTGAAACCTCTACAAGAATAGGGGCTTTCAAGGTTTACAGGAGCTAGGATAGACACTCCCTCACAAAGTCACTCACTTACAGGAATACTAAGGACAACGTGCACTAGGCTAGGCACAACAGATAGGACCTTGCACCTTAGCACACAAGCACAAGTAACAAAGGCTGTGTTTAAGACTCAAGACACACAAGTAATGACCCTTAGACACTGTAATCTTAGCTCACACACAAGTTAACTAAGAATTACTACAACACTCAGCTCTGCTGAAGAATTGCATTGAACAAAGTTCAGATTTTAATAATAATTCAAGTCTGCTTACTTAGGTTACAAAGCTGGCCTTATATAGGCAACTACAAAAGATCTGGACCTTTGAAACAATGGCATCTAAGGGCTTTGAAAAGCCTTACAACTACTGAAAACAAAATACAAAGTCAGCTAATGGAGACAAGCCAAAACCGACTGCAACAACACAAAAAAGAAGACTGAAAAAGCATGTTTGTCTCTTTCCTGAAATGGTAATGCTGCTTAATGCCTTGGGAAACCTGTGCTTGGCTTGTTTCTGCTGCAGCTGAGCCTGGCACTGGCTACACATACGACCTTCCTAACATACTAACTGCATTGATGCTGATTATACACAAAAATAAAGAGCTTTAGACAGATTTGTTGGGCTTGGTACCAGTTGGCTCTTCAGTATGACCCTCAATACTATAGGCAGTTTTTGATGGACTTCTAGGACTTATTTGGAAAACTTGTCCTGGACTTTTCTCTCGCTAAGGACCTCAAATTAAAGGGAAAAGAAGCTCGAGCCCTTGGTTGGACTTGTGCTGTATGACATTTGGTTGATAACCTAATTGACCCTAGCTTGTTCTCTGGTAAATGGACCCTGCTCTAGTCACTCTCCTTGTGGTTTTTCTTGCTTGCTTTCCTGCTAGTTTTTGACTGTAATGGGGATGCCTGGTGAGTGTTCTTGTTGTGAAGTTCTTGCCTGGTTGAATGGGAGGTGGTAAGCTTCCTTTTGCTGTAGGGGTGTTGCTCTGGTTGGCTGGGTTCTTTGCTATGACATTGGCTTGGTTGGCTAGGGGTTCAACTCTTGTTGCAAATTCTCTTTCCATAAAAGGATTTTCCCTCAAATCCTCACTGGTGTCTTTATTAGATTCTCCATAATATGGGCTCAGATCACCAACATTGAATGTCCCATGTACTCCATACTCTCCTGGGAGGTCAATCTTGTATGCATTAGACCCCAACTTCTCAATGACCTTAAAGGAACCCTCTGCTCTTGGACTTAGCTTGTTCTTTCTCTTGTCAAGAAACCTCTCCTTCCTTAGGTGCAACCATACTAAATCCCCTACCTTGAATTCTTTGGACTTCTTTGGACCTCTTGCTCTGGTCTTATACATTTCATTGGACTTCTCAATTTTCTGTTTCACCTTGGCATGTATCTGCATCATCTGTTCCACCCTGTTTTTTTCATCATAGGGCACCTCCTTCCTTGCCATTGGTACAAGGTCTGTTGGCATTAAGGGGTTAGTGCCATAAACAATTTCAAAGGGGCTTTTACCTGTGCTGGTCGAGGGGGCCATGTTAAAAGCAAACTCTGCTTGTGCTAGCCTCAAGTCCCAATCCTTCAAAGACTTAGAAATGATGCATCTAAGGATCCTGCCCAAGGTCTTGTTGGTCACCTCTGTTTGTCCATTAGTCTGAGGGTGATGGGAGGTGCTGAACATGAGCCTTGTCTTTAGCAGCTTCCAAAGTGCCCTTCAGAAGTGACTTATGAACATAGTATCTCTGTCAGATACTATGGTCCTTGGCACCCCATGGAGCTTTACAATATCTTTGAAATACAAGTCTGAAACTCCCATGGCATCCTCAGTCTTCTTGCAGGCAACAAAATGTGCCATTTTGCTGAATCTGTCCACAACCACCATGATTGAGTCCTTGTCTCTCTGAGTTCTAGGAAGAGTCACAATAAAATCCATGCTAACATCTTCCCCAGGCTTATCTGGGACTGGTAAGGGGGTGTATGCTCCAGCTTGAAAGAATGATTTGGACTTCTGGCAAGCACTGCACCTCCTGATCACATCCTGAACATCTCCCAACAGCCTTGGCCAATAAAACTGTTCCTGCAGCATGTCATAGGTCTTCTGGATGCCAAAGTGACCAGCTAGACCATTTGAATGGACCTCTTTCACTAGTAACCCTCTGTAAGGACCCCTTGGCACACAGAGCTTGTTCCCTAGGAACAAGAACCCTTCCTGCTCCCAATATCTACTTCCACTCTTAGGAATACCTTCCAGTCTTGCCACCCAGTATTCCTTAAAATCAGGATCCTCCTTGTACATCTCCTTCATGTGCTCAAACCCAAGCACTCTTTGCTCCATGTAGGTCAGCATCATGGTCCTTCTTGATAAGGCATCTGCCACCACATTGTTTTTGCCTTCAATGTACTTGCTAGAGAATGAGAAGGATTGCAAGTACTCCACCCACTTAGCATGCCTAGCATTCAACTTGTGATGCCCATTGATGTATTTGAGTGCCTGGTGATCAAAGTGTAATATAAAGGGTTTGGGCTTCAGGTAGTGACCCCAATGGTGCAAAGCCCTGACTATTGCATAGAACTCTTTGTCATATGTTGAATAGTTGAGTTTAGCACCACTCAGCTTCTCACTAAAGTTGGCTACAGGTTTTTGTTCTTGCATCAGGACAGCACCAATGCCTATGCCACTGGCATCACATTCTACTTCAAATAGCTTGTTAAAATCAGGGAGAACAAGGATAGGAGACTCACACAAAAGGTCTTTGATGATGTTGAAAGACCTCTCAGCCTTGTCATTCCACCTGAATTCCCCCTTTTTCATGCATTCAGTTAAGGGAGCCATGATGGAACTGAACCTCTTGATGAACCTTCTGTAGAAGGAGGCCAACCCATGAAAACTTCTCACTTCAATTATAGTTTTAGGGACCTGCCACTCCCTAATTGCCTTTACTTTGTCCTGATCAACAGCAACCCCTTCTTTGGATATGATGAACCCCAAGAACTGAACTTCTTCCTGCATGAAGGTACACTTCTCCATCTTTCCAAACAACTTATGTTTCCTCAGGATATCAAATAACAACCACAGGTGCTGGAGATGCTCTTCTGCTGAAGGGATGTAGACCAATATGTCATCAAAGTATACAACAATGAACTTCCCTGGGTAGGGCCTCAATACCTCAGTCATCACCCTCATAAAGGTGCTTGGAGCATTAGATAAGCCAAATGGCATGACCAACCACTCTTACAACCCATGCTTGGTTTTGAAGGCTGTCTTCCACTCATCCCCAGCCCTGATCCTCACCTGATGATACCCCTGTCTCAGGTCAATCTTGGAGAAGACCTGAGCCCCACTCAGCTCATCTAAGATATCATTCCATCTTGGTATAGGGAACCTATATTTGATGGTGATGTTGTTGATAGCCCTACTGTCTATGCACATCCTCCATGACCCATCCTTCTTGGGCACTAACAAGGCAGGAACTGCACATGGACTGAGAGATTCCCTCACAAAGCCCTTGCTGAGTAGGTCACTAACTTGAGCTTGTAGTTCTTTAGTGGCCTTTGGATCACTTCTGTAAGCAGGCTTATTGGGCACCATTGCTCCAGGGATAAGATCAATATGGTGTTCTATTTCTGTGAGAGGGGGCAGTCCACTAGGCAATTCAGCAGGGAACACATCTTCATAAGCCTTCAGTACCCATTGGACCTCAGTTGGAATGCTTCCTTGGGGAAGTAGGAGTTCTTTTGTTAGGAGGATGAACATAGACTCATCACCCATGAGCTCTTGAACAACCTCAGCTTCACTCAGCAGCAAGACCTCTTTGGAAACATCACTGACAGAAGTAATGTTTCCCTTAACATTGGGAGGCAAAGGGGCCAATATGATCTTCTTGTTACCAAACTTAAAAACATAGGTGTTGTCTCTCTCATGGTGCACAGAGTCTCTATCACACTCCCATGGCCTGCCGAACAAGAGGTGGCAAGCATCCATAGGCATAACATCACACAAGACTTCATCAGCATAGCCTTTGCCAATAGAGAATGGAACAACACACTGTTTGTCAACTCTCACTTCTACTCCCTTGTTCAGCCACCTCAGTTTGTAAGGGTGAGGGTGTTCCTGTGTGGTGAGGGACAACTTATCCACCATAGTTGTGGAGGCTACATTGGTACAGCTTCCCCCATAAATTATCATGTTACAAACCCTTCCCCTTATAGTACATCTAGTCCTGAATATCTGCTGTCTCTGCTCATCCTCCAAGGGTTGAGGTTGGGTGTGCATAACCCTCCAGGTCACTAGACTCAAGCCTGCATCTGGCTCTATCATTTCCTCACTAAGCTCTTCCTTAGGTTCTTCCAGACTCTCCTTACACACAAGGATCTCATCTTCACCCCATTCCACAACCTCCATATTACTCAAAGCCCTTTTGGAGGGACATTCCTTGGAAAAATGCCCAAAACCCTGGCATTTAAAGCATTTCTTGAGGGACACTGTCCTCCTCAAGTCTGTCTCAGGGGCCTTGCCTTTGTCTACCACAGAAGCTTTAGCAGGGACCAGGGGTTCTCCTATTCTGACTCCAGTGAAAGGTTTAAAAGAGGGTCTAGCCTGGGGTCTGGGAGGGACTGGCTTTCCTTTCCCTAACTTCTCAATCCTCAAGGACAGGCTAACTGCCTCCTCAAATAAGTAAAGGTGCTGTAACTTTACTCTGCTAGCTATATTTTCATCAAGACCTTATAGGAACCTAGCTACCTTCTGCTCAGGCTTTTCACTAATCTCACATTGAAGTGTGAGTTGCTCAAAATCCCTCAAATAGGACTCAACAGATTGAAAGTCCATAGACCTTAATTAGACTCCTCTAATTAATTACTAAATTACTTTTTAATTTAGTTTATGATGATCTATGTAACATGCATGCAAATATAAAGACATTTATATAAAAGAAGAAATTTCCTCACATTGATATGGAAATTATATGGGCACAACAAGAACTCCTTCTTGTTGTTCTTGAGCTATAAATATGGATGAACACAAACTATCTCCAAAGTAGAAGATCTCCTCTAAGTTGCACCAAGATTAACCCAAATAATCTACCCGTATTATTAACTAGATAATAAGATAGATATTATTCTACTAATATTATGACTATATTACTACACTAGTAATACTTAGTAAATATTAGTATTTGAGAGTTTATAGTGAGCAGAAGAGTTTTAGAGAGAAGTATGACAATTGAACAAAATCAAGTAAGTAATGAAATGAACAACTTTTGTTCATTCTTATAGCCAATTTGGCCGGATTCAACACCACAAAATGGTGATTTTTTCTTCTTATTTTATTGCCATGCAAAGTGGTAATGTGTTGTAGTGAATAAAATGATATCATGTTTACTATTCATGTCATAAGCATATGTTGCTTGTGAGTGTGAATAAGAACAACAATCATCACCAACAACTACACATCAACCGGCCATGTGAGCCTCAAATTGATCCCTTTTGATTTTTGATATTTGTCTCACAAATACTTATTGATCATATGGTTAATTATCTTGTATAATTAAGTGTTAATTTGATCATATAACAATTATATGACTCAATTAAATAAATAATATGTACTTAACATTTTAAGTAATATTTTACCATTTTATCAATATATAATGGGTCCCACAATGCTTGGTTAATTTATTTTACAACTCCTTGTAAATATAATTAACTAATTACCTCTATCTCAAAACCTCAACTAATTTAGTAATTTAACGATTAATTACTAAGTTAAATCTTATTTAATCGTATTAAAATAAGATATAAATTTATTAGTCAATTATCGCATAATTGAAAAATAAGATTAATCGAATTTGAGTTCTTAACTCATTTTCTAATAATTAACTCTCGTACATATCGAATATATGTAATGTACTAATTAACTGTATCGTATACAAATAATTAGTTACTATTTGGATTTCATCCTTTAGGTGTGACCGAAAGGGATCAGTTGATCACCGCGTCAAACGACAATAACGTCAAACTCTAGTTAGCCAACCGTTATTGATTTACGTTAATCAACTGACTAATCATATATATAGTCATAAATTATCCCAATATTATTCCATAATAAGATTTATTATGTGGCGCACTATTGTGGAGGACACCTACTCCAACAATCTCCCACTTGTCTGACACAAGTGTGCGTCACCGATTCTCTTGTCTCTTTATCACATCTCCCACTCAACGCAAGGTGTCTTCCAGGTCGCACTTGCGATTGACAATATCTAGAGTGGTTTTCTCGATAGGGAGAGTAACTGTCTGACCGGAAAATCTACCATAGATCTCTTTCCGAGCGTGGCCACGCATTTACAGTAACTACTCCTCGAGTGGCCTAAAGATGTTTTTACCCAACGTGGGTGGACAATTCCTGTTGATCCATCTACTCTGTATGATGCAGATCACCATGATCCAGAAGAAGTCCATCGGCCTCCTTTTACGGCACGACCTAGAACATCAACCAAAACCAATCGGAAACTGCACCGACTCAGATAGACGGTCGCCAGTCAAAAGAATCGACTTATAGGAATAAGATAGAAGACCCTGCCACGACCAGGCATCAAATAATTGATTTAAGGGTCTCTACAATGTCACTGTCCGACAGAGTGTCATACAGTCTGTCTATGTAAACGACCAGTCATCTCCATGACCCCATGGTGCTGAACCAACCATCGATCGACTTACAATCTAGTCATTTCGAGACGTCACCTCATTGAGTGACTAGGGACAAAATACTAAGTTCGTCCTGTTCACTTGAATTGGGTTCAACCTTTCTTTCACCCAATTCGGATAAACAAAGTATTAAAATTTAGTCAAACTAAATAAAGGAGTTTTAATGAAACTCTAACAATGAATGCGATTATCAAATATTTGGAAAAATTGATACGCTATCAATAATTTCATATCTTATAATCTTTAGCAATTCAGGTACATAGTTCAATCCCCATTGAAATGACATGACTATCATGTTCAGCCTGCAAAAAGCATGGCTAATGGATTAGCAATACTTGCATCTTTCCATCGTTAGGATTGCTATTTTTCTTTGTCTACGTAATCTCATATTACATAAAACTTTCTGAGTACGTGTCTAGGTTTGAATCTAGACTTAGGACTCTTGGCCCAAAGGTAGCTCCCACTGTTTTACCAGTATAATGGGATAGGATATACAACTATATGAACTATTTCTAGTCCCTCCAAGCTACCTTCATATGCATCATCATATGACGCAATGTACTCCATTTCCGTTGTAAAATCCGTAATGATAAACTGCCTGGAACATTTCCAGCGGATATATGACATTTATATTTTAAAATGTCACTCCTACTTGGAACCTTTCCAATAGTATTTTCTGTTTGGAACTCTTCCAACAGATAAATCTTCTATAAACACAGCCAGTCGTGATTTCAAATCACCTCTGTTAGTTTCTGGGAAACGAAGTCTGTTGGTAAACTCTTACACACAACTCACTTTAAGTCCAAACCTATAAACATATCTTTAGTTTCTTCGCAAGTACTAAGGATGGTTCATTATGGCTATCAAGATGACTTTCACTTGGATTAATTGCAAATGATTCGTCATACTCAAAGCAGCGAAAAGGCGGTGTGAGTAACCAATCACAGCGTATATAATTGATCCCGCAGCGGAAGCAAAGGAATCAATATGATGTGTTAAACTCCTTGAACTAGTCAAAGATATTATCAATATAAGAATTTGACTTCCTAATGCTAATATCCTTGTAGATTTATCTCCATAAAATACAGATATCTTAAAGATGTATTCTATTCTCCAAAATCTGCCCTCATCTAAATGAATCAATATGTATCCAAATATAAGGGGGGGACTGATGAAACCATATTACTTCCAATAAATTCATGTATAAAAATTAATTCCTCGAGGATATAGAGAAATCTTTTTATGAAATGATTGACACACTATTCCAACTCTTTAGTGTTACGTAGACATCCTCTAGCTTGCAAAATTAACTTAGGATAGTTAGGAGTCTGAACCCAAGGTGAATATAAAAATATACACCTCTTCTAGAATCGTATTTCAAGAAGGTGAGTTCATGAGATCCGTTGGCCTCATTACTATTATGATGTGCTTGTAATCGTAAGTATATTCGAATGGATAAAAGATTAAGGTTGGTGTGCAAACTCTTTGCTACAAAATTTATCTTTGAAAACATTTTAATGTTAATCCATGCAAATTTCGATCTTAAAAATCAATTTACATTGAAGAGGTCGTACTTCTTCAAGTAAAATTTACCAGGTCACATACCTGACCATTATGCATGGAGTCCATTACGAATCGTATGACTCTAAGCCATATCAAGAAATTGGGACTAAAAACAGTCTTTTATAAGTCGCATATTAGAATTCATCACTATAAAGGAGCGATAAAGATCCACCTGACCTCCTAGGTTCCAAAGAAACAACTACTGAACAAGCAATGAGGAAAACTTTTTCCGGACCATATGCTCAGTTTGTGGCTCTTGAAATATTTTCTCCCACTCTGTCTTATCAAGAAATAATCGTATTTTTATTGAAGGACGCATACACGACCCAAACGCTTTGTTCTCGTGTTCAATGTGGGATTATTGAGCATTTGTTTCATTCAAATAACTTATAAATTAGGTAAGCTACCTACCCATATCGTATATGGAATGAAATCAGACTGTTTTAAATGTGTTTTAATATGGTGGGAAAAGAAATAGCAGACAAAAATATTAAGATCCCAAGGTTAGTCAAATGGCTCATTTTGACTTTGATAAAGACAAAACCATATCGTATAAGGTTCTGTTTCTCTATTCAACAACACCTTATCTAATAATGTGTTTTAGAGAAGTTAACTTGTGAAATCATTTCACAATACTTTTGGTGAAAATCAAAGTCAATACTTAGATATTTATGGTTACGATTTAGTCGTAAGTCCTTGATCTAATGCTCTAGTGGTTAACTACTTCTCATTGAAGCTCTTTGAACTTTTCAAAGATTTCTCTTAGCACCTCATTAAGTAGAATCAAACATAATATCTACTTAAATAGTCGGTAAATCAAGTGAAGTAATCATTACCATCTCTGGTTGTGTTTGTTATTGGACCACACATATTCTAATGTAATAGGGCCAATAACTCACTAGTTCGATTTCCTTTTAAATAAAAAAGGGCACGAATCATCTTGCCTTGAATACAAGATTCGCACGCACCATAAGATTCAAAATCAGATGGTTTAGGGATAGTTATCAATACTAGCCTCTTAATGTGCTACACAATCCAGAATTAAGATTAGATTAGGGTCACCAATTTTGAGCCTTTACAATCTATATGACAAGTATTTACTAGTTTAGGTCAAGAATATAATTACCTTTGATTGGTATGGGATAACCATTGACCAAGTATAGGCATAAAAAGATACAACGCTTGTTCTATTCACAAAAGTGAAACACTTGTGTCGTACACTAAAGTGGATACTATATTCTTTATTTAGAGGTCATGTACATAATAACGTTTATTAAAGTATACCTCGAAATCCAAAACTAGATTGTTCACATTATAACTTTTATATGTCTCTATAGAAATAAAACTACAATAGTTATATTTCCCTTGTAGGTAGACATTTAATTATGGTTAGTCGTCGCACGAATCATTATTATATGCATTGAATACATTGATGAAAACCATAATGGATATCTAATACCCAAAAATATTTGCATTTAGCAAAATTAATGTCGATCATACAGATATTATGGGTGAAAAAATTACACCTAATTTCTAACTCTTTAGAAAACTTTGGGAAGATTCTTTTCTTGTGTCCTACACTGTAAAATAGAATCGTCAAAAGTTGGGTTCGACACCTTGCTTGGGTTTTGACTTTACTATTCAAAATAGTCATGTCTTTTTTCCCTTGCCTTGTGTCAAAGTCGAGCCAACCTACTCTTGAACCTTGTCTTAACAATTTAAGAATATAACCATTATTCTTAGTGCTCCCACTCACTTTCATGAATCTCTACTTAGACAAGTAAATTAGAATTATTGTGAAGACTATTCTTCATTTCATTCATGGTTTTTCCTTCAAAAGGATAAACCTTTCATGAAGTGATTACGGTATTTGGTTGTTCATGATTTCAAATAAATCGATTAACCTAGTCATCCCAACTGATTTGGCCTCTTTTGAGGTAAGCCTCGATAAGAAGTATAATGACGACATACCAAAATACAAATATTTTCTTTGGAGCAAAAAATGATTGTACCATTGTTATAAGAAGGTGTCACTAAATATTCAAAAACGCTTTTTAACTAAGTGTGACTTATTCATTTACTCTTCATAAGAGACATTTGCAATGGTGAATATGAGGATCAAAAGATACAATTCATTTTGTCTTTAGCTACGGTGGTATAAACGGAGATTGCAATAAAAAATGCTACCGTATAAAATAATGGAAACCTTTTCCACGATTGAACGGATTTATAAGTTCATAGAAGAAAAATAATTGTCATTGCGCGAATAAAAATAAATATCAACGGAAAATAAACATTCATTGCTTATATATAATTCACTTGTAAAACAATTTTAACAAGTCACTCATATAATGACCCCTCACGAAATTATATAAGTGATTCCAAGACCCATATTTAGACAAAAATAGTCATCACATGCTACCTTTATCTAAAAATGGTAAGTCAATACTTGACTAATTCTACACTTAGAACTCTTGGTTGACGGATTTCGACTAAATCCATATCCTAGTCCCAAGATAACGCTTATCTATTTGAGTCCAATCCAATTTTGGCTTGTGATCGCATCACCCTACTTACCCGAGGTAAAAAGGGACCCACGAGCGTGGTAGCCCTAATGAACACGGGGTTCATAGGTGTTACTAATTGGTAAGGCTAAATCTCAATTTTTAAGTTATGTGAGAGGTCTTGTAAATTTTGTTATTAATTCCCTATAAGCGAACTAAGTCGGTGAATTGTGAATAACGTTGAATTGACAATCGAGAAATAAAATTGCATGTGTGACGATTTTGGCATGAGCGAAAAAACAAAGCAAGCAATCAAGCAACAATAAAATCCTAGTATGGCCACCTAGCTAATCAAAATTAACTAGATAGTTACAAATTAGGAAACCAACTCCTTGGTCCCTTGCCTCTTCACTTGGAACACCTTCCAAAATGGCACCGTCTTGAGGGAGTCACCGGTCTTCATAAAAATAATTACAAATATACAAATATACAAATTCCTATTATACATTTATTCTATAAAATAAAATAATTAAATTATACAAACCGGCGATACGAGATCGCAATAAAATTACAACCAAAACGTTATTCCCTTACATTACGGGTAATAACGATAAAAATTAACTAGGCCATACTAGGTTCAAAATTTGCATAAATTATTAAATAAATGACATTCATTCATTCAAACATAAATAAAATAAATTGCTGCAAAATTCATGCCAAAATCGCCCTAAACACATTCATGCTCATTGTAGCTCGATTTTTCGGGATTTATTGATTTTTAACCATTAAAAATCAATATCAACATTTAAATCTCATTTAAATTCAAAATAATTAACTAAACTGTTTTAGAACTCAAAATTAGTCACTACTAATTTTTTTGGTCATTAATTAGATCGATTTGATTTCATTTGCTAAATATTACGGTTTAATCATAACGATTATGAAATAAAACCAAAATAAAATATAAACATCATAAAATTTGAAACAAAAAATTTTATACATTCTGGAACAATTCCAGGAACTATAAAAATAAAAAATATTTGCTCAAAAAATTTAAATTAATTTTATGAACAAATAGCTTTGTATTTAATGGTTTTATCAAATAAAAACATTAGATATAGTAAAACAGTGAAACAAATTATGAAATTTCACCAAAAGTATCAACATCAGAATGTTAAATGTAAAAAAAAATTTCAAGACCAGAAATGGACGTTTCAATTTTATGAACATTATAATCTCATATTATCGACTTTTATCGTATAAAAATAAATAAACATGCAATACATAAGTAAAAGTCACTAAATTTTACATACAATATGTAAGAAATGCATGTGAGATCATATTAAAATTTCATGTCCAGAATCAACATGAAACTATTTTTAGTTAACTTTTAACTCATAAAATGCATGTTAACTCGGTTTAAACGCCAAAAATCAAAATAAATAGCAAATTAATCCCTAAAATCACGAAATTTGACCACAAACAGTTTGAGGTCAGTAGGTATACATGCACCAAAATTTTCGTCAGAATCGTATTTTAACTCAAAATCTTTGATTTATTAGTTATCTTATAACTTTAACAAAAATGTCCAAAATGAACATGCATGCTACAAGCTAGCTCTGATACCAATTGAAAGTCATAGACCTAATTAGACTCCTCTAATTATATTACTAAATTAAATTATTAATTTATTTAGTTTATCAAGGATCTATGTAACATGCCGGCAAATATAAAGAAATGTATATAAAGAAGGAAATTTCCTCACATGATATGGAAAGATATGGGCACAACAAGAACCCTTATTGTGTTCTTGAAGCTATAAATATGGATGAACCACATGAAATCTTCCAAAATAGAAGATCTCCTCTAAGTTGCACCAAGATTAACACAAATAATCTACCCTTATTATTAACTAGATAATAAGACAGATATTATTCTACTAATATTATGACTATATTACTACACTAGTAATACTTAGTAAATATTAGTATATGAGAGTTTTTAGTGAGAAGAAGAGTTTTTAGAGAGAAGTTAAACAAATTGAACAAAAATGAAGTAATTAGAAAAATGAACACAATGCCCATTTTAAGGCCATTTGGCCGGATGTTTTAGTCCACAATTGGACTATTATTTTGTTCAATTTTTTGTCACATGCATTAGAGTGGAGTGTTGTAGTATATATGATGATTATTCTTACTTGTAATGTCACTTTCATAAGTAACTAAATAGTAAAAACAAGAACTAAAATCATCACCTTTGAACTACAACATAACCGGCCCATTTGGCTAGTTGGATCCATTTTGATTTTTGATATTTGTCTCACAAATACTTATTGATCATATGGTTAATTATCTTGTATAATTAAGTGTTAATTTGATCATATAACAATTATATGACTCAATTAAATAAATAATATGTACTTAACATTTTAAGTAATATTTTACCATTATATCAATATATAATGGGTCCCACAATGCTTAGTTAATTTATTTTACAACTCCTTGTAAATATAATTAACTAATTACCTCTATCTCAAAACCTCAACTAATTTAGTAATTTAACGATTAATTACTAAGTTAAATCTTATTTAATCGTATTAAAATAAGATATAAATTTATTAGTCAATTATCGCATAATTGAAAAATAAGTTTAATCGAATTTGAGTTCTTAACTCAATTTCTAACAATTAACTCTCGTACATATCGAATATATGTAATGTACTAATTAACTGTATCGTATACAAATAATTAGTTACTATTTGGATTTCATCCTTTAGGTGTGACCGAAAGGGATCAGTTGATCACCGCCGTCAAACGACAATAACGTCAAACTCTAGTCAGCCAACCGTTATTGAGTTACGTTAATCAACTGACTAATCATATATATAGTCAATAATTATCCCAATTATATTCCATAATAAGATTTATTATGTGGCGCACTTTTGTGGAGGACACCTACTCCAACAATTATAAGACATGGAAGCAATTAATTGGTCTCGAGACTGGTCTAGGATAGGATCACGAAAAAGGAACCATTGACGCTGATGATATATGGTGGGATGAAAAGATAAAGGTTCGTTACAACATTTAAGTACTATGAATATTCAATATCATGTTTTAATATACAATATTACAAACATAAAAATTTTATTCTAAAAAATTGCAGGTTAATCTTGAAGTAGCTAATTTTCGATATGGTGTGTAGAGAATTTGACAGAAATGGAAATAATGTTTTCTAAAACATTTGCAACTGGCAATGATTCTTTCAATCTATATGTTGTAAATGAGACTGACTATGATGAAGAATATGATGAACCTAATGAAGAGTTTAATGATGAGCTGGTTGTTGTTGAGAAAAATGATGATTTGGAGAACATTGAGGTAGATATTGATTCGACTTTGAAAAAAGAGCAACTAAATGAAAAGAAAAGAAAGGAAAAGACACAAAATGAGGGGAAAGGTAAGGGCAAGAAATCAAAACTAAGTATCGTCTTGTTGATGCAAAGTCACTTGGACCGATATGTAGTGTGATGGAGACTACAGTTACGAATACCAAAACGAGTGATCATTCCGGATATAGTATTGCCGAGTGCATAGTGTAGACACGTAAAATTTGTCTAAGTGCCACGTCGGAAGCCAAAAGTCAAAATGTTGACCCGTCAAAGGAAAATAAACTAATATAATTGATTTGGACGAAATTATATTAAATTAGTCCATTTTAGTTATTTTAATCTGGCCCATTTCTTAAAGTGACAAAACTCGTCAAATGGGTCAAATTCACTAAGACGGGTCAATCTCGCCTAGATGGATCAAACATACTCAAATGGGCTGAAATGACTACCAAGTCCAAACCCACTAAGTACTAGGGTTCAAGAAGTTCTTCTCTATAAATACAAGGGTTCATCTTCATTTAAGGGGGAATGAAAAAAGGATGAGAGAAAAGCTCAAAGTTAGAAATCTCATAAATTCTCTCTACAAAGGTTTCACATAAATAGAATGTCAAGCCATCGTCTCCAAGGATCGACATCGAAGATTCAAAGACTTCCACTACAACAATTTAGCACTTGAGCCACGATAAAATTCGTGGCGCAAGTTCTAAATTTCCGTGGCTAAAGCATATTGCCACGGGAATACCTTTCGTGGCCCAAGTGACCGTGCCTAACAGATAGTCATGGGAAAACAATATCGTGGCTAAATTTTAATATATAGCCACGGCTTCTCCCGTGGTTAATAATTTCCGTGGCTAAAAATAATTCCCGTGGCTAACGAGATATATATAAAATAAATTAATATAATGAAAAATATTATTATTTTTTACACAACCAAATATTTTCACATATTGAATTATGTAGGGCCGTATACTTGATTTGCTAGTTAAGCTAATTCATTAGAACGTCATTTCGGGTCATTTCGTGTCACCAATAATACACTTGTACGCATCGGAGAAGTTTCCCAGGAGGTCACCCATCACATGACTAATCTCACCTGAGCACGCTTAACTGTGGAGTTTTTATGATGACCTTTCAAAGATGAAAGTTAACATTTGTTGCTTTAATTTGAACTTTGAATCCTTTTAAAATGATTGTTGTCTTTCAAAACCTATATTAACTATCAGTCGAATATAAAAGTATTACTTGATTTAAATATTTTTGCTGAAAAATATATTGTTTTGGCCAAAACACTTCAGTTTTTGATGTTAAGTTCCCGGTTAATGATTTTGAGTCATTATTTTTTGCCGAAATCAACAAAAATATTTTCTGAAGAAGATAATTTAATCATGTTAACCTCTTTTCCCTTAATTTAGCGACATTCTAATTTTATTTTCATTTTTACCAATCTTTTCATTTTTTTCCTACGCAAAAAGACGTGAGAAATTTTTTTTTTAAAAAAATAATTTTTACAACTATTAACCAAAAAGTTGTGACTTTATGCCAAAAAAATAAAAACAATTGTTGTACAATAGAATTTCTTTTTTGTTTCCATTTTTTTAAAGCGTAAATAAGAAATTACTCTTTTTTAAAATTCAGTTTCTATAAATACTTCTTATAAACACATTTACTAAAATAACTCCTTTAAAGCACACTTTAATAAAAAAAACTGTTTCTCGATCAACTCCAAAATTTTATGTTACTCCGTCTTTGTTTCAACTTATTCCGTTTGTCACTTAACCAATTTAAATTTTGAAACGTATGGTTATTTAGACAAATATCGAATAAGTTCAAAACTAGTTAGAATAAGTCACCTGAATTACATTTTAACTCAATTTTTGATCAAAGTTTATTTTACACGAGTAATTTTAAAAAATTATAATTGTATACTTTTAGAAAAAAAAAATGATTACAAAAGAAAGTAACTTCCAACTTACTATTTTCTAAACTCATTTCTTATTATACTTGATCGATTCTTTATTCAAAATTTTTATATTATTTATAAAACTGATTTTAATTACTGAGCGCTTATTTTCAACATACTTTCAACATACCCCGTGATCGCTTATTTTCAACATATTTTTTTTCTTTTCTTTATTGATTTATTAATTTGTTGAAAATTATCTTTTATTTTTATTTCTAGCGAACTTATACTATTTAATCATTTTTTTTATTATTTCTCAAACATTAACCAAAATTTATTTCATCTCTTTTTTTTTTTATAAAATTATTTAAAATAAAGTTATATATCAATTTTTGAATGAGATAGTTTCATAATATATTAAGTTTTGATTTATAAATTAGAGATAATAAATAACTAACTTATTTAATTTGATATGCTATACTTTTAAACGTGATAAACCCTTTTATAAATATTTTTCAAGATTATAAATTTTAAATTAAAATTAATAAAAAAAATTGACATAAATTCACAATTTTCATAAACATAAATATTTATTTAGATAGATTTTTAAATTATCTTTGTTATGAAATAAAACGATTATAAATTCTGAATTCTAATCAAATAAAAAACAATACCAAAATTTGTATATAATTTTACAAAATTTTCAATCTTATTAGATAAATTAAAAGAATACCAAATTTTTATTAAATAATCAAGTATTTTAAAAAATTTATATCTAAATGTACATTGGTATTATCTATATTTGTCTAAATTTTATTAGCATCTATAGTTTTTTTTTAAAAAACAAGGTTTACGTATTACTTAACATAAATATATCTTGATTCAAATCTTGAGAGATTTAGCCACGGTGTTTCTTAATTTGTGGTTAAGCAAATGCATTGCCACAGACAAGATGTATGTCGTGGCTAAAAAAATATCTGCCACGGAACAACACGTGGCTAGATATACTTTCGCCACGGGTCTGATATAGTTCGTGGCTAAGTTGATTATTATCCACGGTTGTTGCGAAATTCGTGGCGCAAGTGACTTTTTGCCACGGGAAAGCTTTTCCCGTGGCATAAATTTTTTCTAAATTATTGAATTTTTTTTTCCCGTGGATAAGCAAAATTAAGCCACGAATTATCTATTTCCGTGGCATAAATTGTGGCCCAAGTGTCAGTTTGTTGTAGTGTTCAAATCTTGTGTCATCGCCATCTTTACCAAGAAGCTAAGCCAAACTATTGAAAGAAATCAAGTCTAAAGATTTTCTTTCACCAAACTAAATCATCAAAGGAGAGCAAGTCCAACGACCCTCCATTAGATCAAATCGTCTACGGAGATAAAGTCAAGCGACCCTCCATCAAATCAAATCGTCTAAGGAGATTAAGTCAAGCGACCCTCCATTAGATCAAATCGTCTACGGAGATCAAGTCAAGCGACCCTCCATCAAATCAATCATCCCTTCAAATCTCGACGTCAAGCACTCGAAATCGTGCAGTCAAAGGTGAAGGAAACAAAATCTCGTCAAAGGAGAATTAAAGTCATCGAGACCCTCCTTCAAACATCGTCATTCAAATCTAGTGGAGATCGAATCAGCAGATTACATTTGAGATTGTACCCGAAATCATTCAAATTAATAAAAATTTACTTTGTTGCATTCTTTTGTGTTTTCTCTACTTGTTTGCAGACTTAACGCAAATTTATTGTTACAAATTTGGCACGCCCGGTGGGACGATTTTCGCTCTTCATCTCCATTCTTCAAGGGTCAAGTTTAGTAGAAGTTTTGAGACAAAGTTGCAGCCAACATCAAAGTCTCTACAACCAGTCTCGAGGGGGCATTTGTAGACACCGAAATTTTATATTTTGGTAGATAATTATTAGATAGTATGTTTATTATTTAAGGATAATTATCATCAAAGATTGTGATAATATCTTAGAATAATAGAGGATATTATTGTCTTGCCCTAAGTTACTAGACTACTATATAAACTTGTGTTTAGGGTTTAGAAAGGAGAGCAGATGGAACAAGTCAAAATACCTCATCCTCCAACTACCAAATTGTAGGTAGGATGGAATAAGTCACAAAAAGACCCCATCATCTCCCTACGAGATTAAGTCGATAAGACCCTCGTAGTACTATCAAAACCCTAGCCCTTAGGATGAAATCAAGAGAGTGACGGAAGTTGTAATCCTCAATCTTTCAGTTATAAAAATAATTATTGTTTTCCATATTATTATTTTCGTTTTAAATTTTATGGTTAACAAATTTGGCACGCTCGGTGGGACAATTTCTACCGCTCATCTCTTTCTCCAAATCAAAATTGTCGAAAAACTCATCTCAATGGCATTAGTGAAGAATTCCGTCAAAATGGCGATAAATATAGCATCCAAATCTAATGACGAAAGATACACGACCCTTGGTGAAAGTTTTGGCGATCGACTCATTCACACAAACACAAGAAGAGTTGAAGTGCCCTCGACAACACAAACCAACGATATTTTTGCCTCCGTGATGGTGATTGGAGCACTAACACTTGAACAAGAACTGGAAAACATGAAGATTCGTCTTGAAGTACTCCAGAGGGAAAGTCAAGAAAAAGATGCTCAAATAGCCGCTCTTAAAAGAAAGTTGGAGAAGCGACCGATCGTAGAAAATTCCAACGACTCAAAAGTCGGCAACGAGAGTGAAAAATCGAAGCATGGTGATGACGTCGTCGTGCACTACGATGACGATGGCAATTCAACAATCAACTCTCTTTCTGCCCCAAAAATTCAAGAGATGATCGCGAGACTTGTCAAAGAAAAGTTTGGCGAAATTCCAGAAGAAAACAACCTCTACACGAAGCCATATACTAGAAGGGTTGATAGCTTTAAGATGCCTCTCGGATACAAGCCACCAAAGTTTCAACAATTACACGGAAAAGGCAACCCGAAACAGCATATTGCCCATTTTGTTGAAACATGTAACAATGCAGGCGCAGATGGCGATCTTTTAGTGAAGCAATTCGTTCGTAGCCTCAAAGGAATGGCGTTCGACAGGTACACTGATTTGGCGCACCAATCCATCGACAGTTGGGAGCAAATGGAAAAAGAGTTCTTAATGCGCTTCTACTGCATGCACTCGTCGAGTTGTTAGCATGGTCGAGCTAACTAATACAAAGAAAAGGGAAGAAGAGCCCGTCATTTAAAACATAAACCGTTGGCGGGCACTAAGCTTAGAATCCAAGGATCTTCTCTCTGAAATTTCAGTAGTGGAGATGTGCATCCAAGGCATGAACCTGGACTTGGTTTATATTCTTCAAGGAATTAAACCAAGGACATTTCAAGAATTGGCGACTCGAGCTCATGACATGGAGATCACCATCGCAAGTCATGAGGGAAAACTTTTCCGCCACTAAAACCTTGCAAAAAAAATATGGAGGATTCCCGATAAGCTATGGCCACTGTCAGAGTTGAGGTCACATCCTCCAATCAAAAATAAGACCTCCTTCAAATATTGGGGGCAAAGAAGCAAATCTACTCCTAAGCAAGAGGGAAAACTGCAATTCCAAACTCCTAAGCAAGAGGCTAAACGGCAAGTCCAAGCTCCTAAGCACGAGCCTAAACTACAAAAAAAAAAAAAAAAAATTCCCACAACAAAAAAAATCCTTAAAAAAAAAATCCAAACCCAAATTCCTTTTAATGAACTACGTTGGCTTGATCCTATGAAATGTTAGCATTTCGCAGGTACGTAGGCAACTTAAGTAAAACCCTTTTACTTAGGTGCGGCCAAACCCCCCAAACAAAATCAACTTTGTCTCGTATGAACTACGTTGACTTGATCTCGTAAGGTACATTTATTCGTGCTTTATGGGTACGTAGGCAACTAAAGTATGTCATTTTCTTTAGTCCGGCCACACCAAACAAAAAAAAACTCCTTTCACTCCTGATCATAAGAGTATAAACTATGAAAAGACAAAATGGATATGCGAGATTGTGAACCAAAGAAAACTCAACCTATTATTATCCATGTTTTCAAAATAAATACACTCACAAGTGTCACAAAAAAAAGAAATGTCTGAAATATAGGAAAAAATACAGCGCATTCTTTAATGTTTCGGATGCTGTAAAAAAAATGTCTTCTAGCTTAAACTTCATCTATGCAAGGTCGAGTGTAACAAAAAAAAATAGAGTTGGCACGTCTTTGCCTTGATGATGCGACGAATGAAGCACCGCTGAGGAGCCTTCTACTTTTTCCCACCTGCAGTCCAGGTTTTGCGGATATGTCATTGGTACCCATGGCGCAGCAAAAGAGACCATCATGGGAGGAATAATGGTGTGTCTAACTCCATTTTCTTCTTTGTCATTGGCACGGTCAACGGTAACGAGATACTTCTTGCCGGTCTTTTGGGAATTTTCCGTGTTAAAGTGCATCATAGCGACTCCTAAATCAAGTAAACATACGAAACTATTCTTTTTTTTTAAAAAAAAAAAATTAAAAAGAAAGATTTGTGCGTGGTCAGAACCACGAGGGCTCCAATTTCCACAAAGCAAGAGAACTCAAAAGCCAAATGCTAATTGAAAGCTCATCATCTCTTTTTTATTTAAAAACAAAAAAAGAAAAAAAAAAAGAAAAAAAAAGAAAGAAAGAAAATGATGTCATTGAAAGTTCCTGCATAAAGACAAATAAATATCCTAACTCAAATGGTAATAGACTTTATCAATTGCGTCTAAACATGTCGTCACGAGGCTTGTTGATGACCGTAGCCGTGGTTAGCCTCAGCGCCATTCTCTTCGTAACGGGAGATCAGGTCGCCACCGCCAGTCCGTCAGTCCGTCTTTCGTCCCGCCATTAAACTCAGTCCGTCGGGTTTCTTGCTCCGGTTGATAGTTGTCCAAATAAGCAATGGATCATCGGGATTGTATCCATGAAATATGGCCATCAGTTCAATATCGGGTTACGTCGTCGTCAAAAAGGGAAGCGTCGGGACTCGTTCCTCGTGTTTTCATAAGGTAAGCGTCGTCTCCGCAATAAAAAAGAAAAATTGCAGACAATGATGAGTCATGAAGACGGTGTAAACTATTGAGAAGATATTATACGATATTATACGATATTGTATTCTGTTCATATTCATTGTAGTATGGTAGTATAATATTTCGGTTATTTGGTTTCCTTCTTTTAGGTGATATGATAGGATTTAGTTCCTAATATTATGGAATGTAATTTGTATATATGTAGAAGGTATCATTAGCATTATACATCAATAATATTTCTGCAATCCTTATTACGTTTGTTATGTTCTTCTCCTTTTCTTCATGGTATCAGAGCCCATGGTAAAAAAGGAGAAGAAGGAACAAAGAAAGCAGAAACGAAAATCGAGCATATACCACCATCTTCCCCATTATATCTTCATCCAAATGAGAATCCGAGTTTGTCATTGACTCCAAAGAAATTTAATGGAGAAAATTATGATTTATGGGCAGATGCAGTGAAGACCGCTCTCGACTCGAAAAACAAGTTGGCCTTCGTTGAAGGAACCATCTTTAAACCGGTGAGACCGAATGGACAGGAAGAGTCTCTTGAAGGCGTAGCATGGCGACAGTGCAATGCTATGCTTAAATCCTGGATAATATGCTCGATTGCGGAAGAATTACATGCTAGCATTAACTTCTCGGGAACTGTGATGGAACTTTGGAAAGAATTAAGGGAACGATATGCCGCAGGAAATGCTCCAAGGGTCCACCAATTAAAATCAGAATTGACCGAGTGTAAGCAAAAGAAAGATCAGTCCGTCGTTCAATATTATACTAGTTTAAAAACAATATGGGACGAGTTGACAAGTTATAGCAAAGTTCCCAAATGTACTTGTGGCGCGGCTTCCGAAATTCTCAAGGAGCGAGAAGAAGAGAAGGTGCACCAGTTTCTCATGGGATAAGATACCGGTCTTTATGGCCATATCCGATCTAACTTGTTAATGGATGATGAAATTACGTCATTAAGCAGGGCATATGCACTCGTATTAAGAGAACAAAGGCATAAGGCAGTAACCAAGGGAAAGGAAGAAGTACACGAAGCAGCGGCTATGGCGGCCAGAATCACAGAGGGAACATGCCGTGGTCGAGGAAGTAACATCACGTCTGAAAAAGAGGAGCAAGACGTGTTTCACTGTGGGTACAGTGGAAAACCTTGGCATACTGAAGAATACTGTTGGAGTAAACCAGGAAATCCAGGCAGGGGAAGAGGCCGAGGTAGGCGCGGCAGAGGCAGAGGAACCCGTGGAAACTACCAGAGGGCCAACGCTGCCAGTGTTGTCGATGGGGACAACATTGGGAACGGACAGAACCTGACCATGGAAGAATTGACTCAACTCCAAACTATATTGGCAAAAACCGAAGGTAGCAGTAGCAATAAAAACGCAGGTATGAATAATAATAATAATTGTAATAATTGGCTGCTCGATAGTGGTGCTTCGCATCACATGACGGGCCGACGATACTTGCTCAAAAATATTCATAGCCGCAAACCGTCTACTGTAGGCCTTCCTAATGGTTCTCACATCATTGCTCATGAACATGGAGAAGTAGTTTTGAACGATAATTTTGTCCTTAAGGACGTTCTTTATGTCCCGTCTTTAACTTGTGATTTGATCTCCGTTCAACAACTAATTAAAGAAAACAATTGCGTAGTGACGTTTTATACTAATCATTGTGTGATACAGGACCTATCTACGAGGATGAAGATTGGACGGGAGGAGCATGAAGACGTGGTCTATTATTTCAAGGCTGATCGAGACAAAGTGGTAGCGCATGTGAACACGAATGGAGACACACGCCTTTGGCACAAGAGACTCGGTCATCCTTCGAGTAATATCTTGCCCCTTTTCTCTAGTTTAATTGGTTTTAATTTAAGTTGGAATTCGAAAGATATTTGCGACCCGTGTTGTCGAGCTAAGCAAACACGGTCCGGTTTTAAATTGAATAACAAACGGAACGATTTTTTATTCGGCCTTATTCATTGTGATATATGGGGGGCCTATCGTGTTAAAAGTTTGAGTGGAGCCCAATATTTTTTCACCATTGTAGACGACAAAAGTCGCGCCGTTTGGGTCTATCTTATGAGAGACAAAAGTGAGGTGAATCAGTTGATAATTAATTTTTGCAATATGGTTATAAACCAGTTTGAAAAAGAGGTTAAAATTGTCCAAAGTGATAATGAAACGGAATTTCTTTCCGGGTCATTAAAGGAGTTTTATGGTACGCGTGGAATTATTTTTCAAACTAGCAATATTGATACGCCTCAGCAGAATGGTAGAGTGGAACGAAAACATAGACACATTTTAGAGAAAGCCCGAGCTTTACGCTTCCAAGGTAATTTACCTGTTGAGTTTTGGAGGGAGTGTGTCGTCACCGCTGCCTATTTAATAAACATAACACCTACCCATGTTTTAAACGGCAAAACACCTTATGAAATATTATATGGTCAGATACCCAATCTCGATAATGTGCGGGTTTTCAGAAGTCTATGCTATGTTCACAATAAAGAAAGACCTAAAGATAAATTTAATGAAAGAGGAACTCGTTGTATTTTTGTCGGGTACCCATCAAGCAAAAAAGGCTGGAGAGTATATGATCTAAAGCGACGTCACGTTTTTGATAGTCGAGACGTGATTTTTTATGAGCACGTGTTTCCCTTTACTTACATCAATAATGAGCAAGTTCCTTATGAGCCTATTGGTGTGGAAGTTGACCAAACCAACCAACCAATGAACAATTCTCAAAGTGCCATGGTTGAAGACATTTTCGAAAATAGTCACCAGCATGTTCCAAATACGGATGATGAGCACGAAATTGCTGATGAATCAAAACACAGTGAAAACCAAAGTCATGCTCAAGCAAGTGACGACGAGCACGATTCCAACACAGTACCAATGGGACGAAGAGCTCGGGAAAAATTTAAGCCAAGATGGAAGAAAGACTACCTTTGCAAGTCAACCCGAATAATAGACCCCACGACATCAGCTCACCCGAACCAATCCGAATCCGTGAGAAAAAGGTACTCGTTATCCTTTGGTTAATTACGTAACTACAAGTTGTTTTTCTAATACCCACAAATGTTTTTTGAGTAAAATTTCCGAAATAGCAGAGCCTCAACATTACAGCGAAGCTGCCCTAGTTCCTAAATGGCGAGAGGCAATGTCACAAGAATACAAGGCTCTTGAGAAAAATAGAACTTGGAAGATAGTGGAGTTGCCAAAGGGCAAAAGACCTATCGGTTGTCGGTGGGTTTACAAAGTTAAATATAGAGCGGATGGGACCATTGAAAGATACAAAGCACGACTCGTAGCACAAGGATACACACAAATCGAAGGGGTTGATTATCATGAAACTTTCGCTCCGGTTGCAAAAATGACGAGTGTTCGGTGTTTGATAGGAGTAGTCGTTGCCAAAGGAGGGTACATTGCTCAACTCGACGTTAACAACGCCTTCCTTCACGGCGATTTACATGAAGAAGTGTACATGAAAATGCCCCCGGGGTTCGACAAAGGAGGGACGTCTAAGGTTTCTAAGCTCACTAAGTCACTTTACGGTCTCAAACAAGCATCAAGAAACTGGTTTGAGAAACTGACAACTTCCTTGACGAGGTACGGTTTTAAACAATCTATGGCCGATTATTCTCTTTTTACCTACAACACAATACATTTTTTAGCTAATTTTTATACTTAAACTAACATTATATATTAGAGGCAAATATTATTTGGTTGATGCGGGTTACTCGAATATGAAAGGCTATTTGTCACCTTTTAAAGGAAACAATATACGCTATCATCTTCCTGATTATAGGCGTTCAACTCAGCCTCCAACGGGATACTTTGAAGTATTTAATTATGCACATGCGTCTCTTAGAAGCGTCATAGAGAGATCACTTGGGGTTTGGAAAAATAGATGGAGAATACTGTTTAACATCCCCATGGTCTGTTGCTCTGATACCATGTTAAATTTCATAATCGGGCCTGGGTCCAACCCGTACTGAGGAGAGAGAGTTCACTTTATAAACTCAAGTGGGTTCCACTCTAAAACCAATTGGCTATAGAGGAAGTAGCCCATTGCCTTATAAAGTGGCGAACTCTCTCCTTCTTTTTCAATGTGGGATTCCACTCACATGTGGGATTATTGGGTTTCTTCACAGCGATGAAGACCCAGACTATATGCCTAATGTAGAAGAGGAAGATGATGTAGATGAGGGCACTGATGGAGAAGGTCAATCGAATGAGATATTGAAGATGCAGATGATAATGACATGGCTATGGCTATTGTTCGTAATAACATTGCTACTTCCCTTATGAGTAGATGATCATTTTGATATTTGATTTTTTTATCAAAGGATGAGGTTGTATTCTATAACAATTTCCACTTGTTGGATATTTCACATTGAAACTTTATTTGCTTGTTCGACCATAAATTGATTAGTTTTGTTGTAATTTTTTTAAAAAAATACTTAGCAAAAGGGTAATAAAGTAGATTTACCATAAAAGTCGAGTAATTACACAACTTTCACAGAAAAAATTGAAGTATAATATTTGGGTCAGATTACAACTATAAAATAGTTGTAGAGTGTGTGATATAAAAACTAGAAAACAAGATAAAAAAATCTTATTAGAAACTAGTTAGGCCAAACATGACAAAATTAATAAAAACGGTTTTTCAAAAAACTTGGCCAAACACCAACAATTTTGTCAAAAAGTAGCTTTTATAAAAACTCCTTTACAAAAGGAAAAATTCTTTTTCATAAGTAAGGTAAAACATGCTCTTAGTATCTATTTGAACCGTTTTAAGCTTAAGACGGATAATGGTCGTCTGAAATAAGAATTTGTGAGTTAAATCACCTCTCTTTTCTCCTTTTACTTATATACTTCCTCCCTTCAACTCCACTCTACCACTTTACTTTTTCACGTTTGTCAACGCGTGTTTTATGCGGTAAATATCGTTAATTACGTATTTGCAAAAATTATAAAATTTATATATTTTTAATGTACTCGTAAAGACGGATAAAACAAGATCACACATGAATATATTTTCACTTATTTATTGAGAGAAAATTGCAATTAAATACCCACACATAAATAGTGTACAAAATGTAATATGATATAGTGGATTTGAAGGGAGGTAGTACCTTGTATCTAAGTTACTAAGTCAAAAGGTATTTATGATTTCACCGGTTTTACTTAAACATGATTCTTAGTCAGATTCGGACAATTTTTTTTTTTTTTTTTTTTTTGACAGAAGTAAATAGATCGAACTTATAAACGAATAGCTCTTGCTGCTAAAGCATCGGCTATTCGATTTTGAGTTCTTGGGATAAATCTAATGCTAAGACAATGAAAAGAAGTACAAATAACATCAATGTCTTTCAAGATAGCCTTGTTCCTAGCTTCCGGCTCCACGAACTTAAGAACTTGCGAAACAACCAGGAGACAGTCCAATTGAATAATTAAATGCATAACTCCTTTAGAGTACGCCCATCTTAGCCCTTCCAGAATGGCTAGAGCCTCAGCTTGGATAGAAGATTGGGACAAGAAGTTTCCTCTGATAACAGACGTATCATACCCATCAGATCTCTGTAAGAAAAAACACATCCCAGCAGCCAGATTGTCCTTCCAAGAGGCATCTACAGAAAGAATATCCTGACAACAGGCGGTAGGTTGACCAATTAAATTAAAAATCTTCCTTCTCTTAACTCTTTTAAGATTCCCGTCCAACTCATAAGTTAGAGAACGATCCTTGGCCTTTCTCGACTTTTCAATGGATACACTAGCAAGAGCATTGGTCAGAATACCTTCGTAGATAAACATCACACTTCCAGACAAATTTTCGCCTTTAAAAATATAGCAATTACGTGCAAACCAAATAGTCAATATAGAGGCTAAAAAAGAAAGTAATCTGCAAGCTGGGTCCCGCCCCTTTTTTAAATAGGAAACCCAGTTAATTATCCACATCCTAATATCCACATGAGAATCCAAATATGATCGAATTCCAAGCTTGCTACCCATCCACATTCTTCTAGCAAATTGACAGTCCCTGAAAAGATGATTAGTCGACTCAATAGTAGGAATTTCACAAAAACAGCAGAACTTGTGAATGTCAATACGTCGTCTCTCAAATTCTTCTCCCACAGAGAGGGAGTCAGTAAGAATTCTCCATAATAGGATAATCCATGATTTAGGTCCCGGCAGAGTCCATAAGGATTTCCTAACAAAATTTTGAATGCTGTCAGAAATTCTTGAAGAGTCTTTAGGAGATGCAGATTTATGCCAAATTTCCTTCCATATCTGAAAATAACCACTCTTCACCGTGTATCGTCCATGAGGACAGAGTTTCCAATACGCTGCATCAGCATTTCTTGACCTACTAATTGGGATAGCAAGAATGTTCTTGGCAGATTCCGGACAAAACAAGGAGGAAATAAGATCCTTATTCCATATAAACGAAGGAGAGATTAAATCTTTAATTCGAATGTCCACAATGGAGGGAAATTCATTAAGCAAATTCGGATGAGCCGGGGTAGGTACTACACCGTTCACCCATCTAAATTTCCATACATTTCGATCCGAATTATTCCCAATTTCCCAGATAATATTTTCCTCAAATGTCTGTAAGCCCCATAAGAGACCCTTACCAATCCAATTTTGATTCTTTATAGGGTTCCCAATTTTATTAATCACCATTTCCGATTGCCCAACCTCATCCAAGTAAATCCCATATTTTTTACCAATAGTGCGACTCAACAGGGAAGAGGGTCGCATTAGAATATTCCATCCTGTCTTCGCAAGGAGGGATTTATTAAAACCCATTGTGTTACGAATGCCAATACCACCTAATCCTTTTGGTTGATTCGGACAGTTAAAGTTCAATAATGGTGTATTTTATTTATTACAAATATTCTTTGGTTAAAGCTAAGACACTATTAATTATAGTGTTATTAGAGATAATGATCATTGATTGGAAACGAATTAAGTCTACAGCGAAAGAGCAAATTTGAAAAACAGAGAGGGAGAGCAGTGAGGCCCTCGCATAGACTACGTGAACTGGCTAACTAGTGCCCTTTCCGGGATGTTTTAGCTGCTAACGCTTTCTCCTCAGTTCTTTCGGGCCGGTTTGCTAATCAATTGATTTCATGATTAATGTTACGATTTTGCATACCTACGTACTAACCCTGATTAAGGATTTGATATTTTGATAACGACTTTTTATACATTATATCCAAACTTGTTTATTAATCCGCAAAAAAAAGAAAAGTTCCAAGGTAAGAATACAATGACTTAATGGCGTATGAATTTAAGAACACTTGTCGAATCGGCTTATTACTGCGGGTCGAATCGTACCGCATAAACTAGGTACAAGCATCAAGTGGAGTACCACAAAGACACTTATTATGAATGTAAGAAAACTTGTCGAACTGGTTTAATTGTCCTCCAGTGGGTATCGGTCCGCACAACCTATTATAACTCACGTTAAAGAATTGCAAATTTGGCAAATCTTCTAGTGATTTTGGTAGGCTCCCAAATATCATATTATGGTTCAAATCGATCCTATTCAAATTCAAATCCGATCCAAATTCCACGTTACTCATATTAAATGACAACATATTCCTTGATATATCAAATTGATTAAGCTCCTTTTTCATCGTAAACAAGAATGATACGTCCCCTGTTAGCTGGTTACGTGATAAATCAATTACCGACAATTGCAAGTTCCCTAGGGAACTCGGAATTGGACCGGATAACATGTTGTGTGACAATACCAAATTAAACCCGGTTTGTATAAACGAACCGAAACTGTTCGGGATTGAACCAGTTAATTGGTTCCGGTCTAAGCTGAGTGTCCCGAGATTGGGGAGTTGTGATAGCGAAGCCGGGATTGAACCCGTAAGTTGGTTGAAAGATAAGTCAAGGGTAGTTAACTGTTTGAGTTGGCTAAAAAAAGAAGGAACCGGACCGGTTAAATTAATGAAATTAAACCGGACAGTATTAAGGTTAGTAAGTTTGGCTATAGTTGATGGTATTGGACCCGAAATATTTGAAAGGTGACGAAAGAGTAGTGTTGTGAGGAACGGGAGATCGCCTACGAGTGGCGAAATTTGACCGGATAGTGGGCCGGAAAATAAAGTGAGGGAAGATATACGGTGAGACGTCGCGTCACACTCAACTTGGTACCAATCCTTGCAACAATCAGTATCGTTAGACCATGAGCTTAAGAATTCAGGTTTGCCATAATATTGTTGGATTTGTAGCAACACTTTTTTGTCACTTGGGTTGCATTGTTCGACTGAGAGAGATATGGTTAAGGTAGAAATGAGAAGTGTTAAGAAAAGTAGTGTTATCTTAGAATTTGTCATAATAAAATAACTAGAAATAAGATAAATTGATTCAGAGGATAACGTAATTTAATGATTTGTGAATGGTATAATGTACGTGTGAGTGATATTTTATAGGAAAATTGGAATGATTGGAGTCCGGCAAGGCGGCTCGCTCCACTTTGGTGATCTCATTTCAGATGGAACAATCCCTTCTAACATTTCAGACATGGATTTTGAGACTTTTTTATGGTTAAATGTATTCATTTAACGATAAAATAGTTCAGTTAGTGTTATAATTTATTGTATTTTTTTATTCTAATGTAGTTACATTTGGCCGTAAATAGGTAATCGCGTCTAAAACATTAAGACGGAAATGACCCGTCCTAAAAGAGACTTACTATTCACTTTATAGAATTAACGTTATTTGGAAGGAAGCCGCTAGAATTTGTGTTAACGCTATGTAACTAAATGTGATGGTCCAAGTTAGTCTCCTCGTTCATTTTTTTCTTTTACTTTTAGTACAAAAGATTAAGAAGAGAGAAGGGGCTCATTTTTCGAACATAAATTGATATAGATGATCAAATTACCCGGCTATCCAATGTTTCTCAAATGTCAATTAGTTTAATTGGTAAAGTGATGAGTGAGATACTCGTGTCCTGGTTTGAACCATGTCAACATCACAACTGCCTATATGGCTCCTCTTTAATCAACAAAAAAAGTATTCCAAAATTTAAAAGGTAAAGAAATGAATGAGACAACCCAGAGTGGAATAAGTATACAAATGACCGGTGATAACATTATATTTTACTCGTTTTTAGCTCATATTTTGTCTCTTATTTAGTTAAAATAGTGACTCATTAGTATTTAATAGAATATTATTCAATGAATTTTAAATAACGAAATTATATACTCCCTCTATTCAAGTCCAAATACAACATTTCTCTTTTACACGTTTGCCAATGCACGAATTGTAACGTAAATATCTCGAGTTTTACTTTATTAAAAAATATAAAAATTTAATAATCTTATTGTACTTATAAAGACGAATCAAACAAGATCCCACATGACCATATTTTATCTTACATATTGCAAGAAATCGTAAAGAATCTCTTCACTCATGAATAGTGTCAAAAAAAGAAATGTTGTATTTGGACTTGAATGGAGGGAGTATTATATTGTGGATGTTGGAACTGCTTTTGCTGTTTTATTTTACAATTACAAAGTCCGAGTACGTGAAGTGAATCAAGACGGATCGGATCAAAGAATGACGAAAATAAATAAAGCCTTGGCCCATCAATTTCAACCTCGCCACCTGCCTATTCAAATGACGATGTGGTCATTTTCATTGCCATGCATTGGGGGAACCGGGGAAGGATCCTCTCCATTTTCTAAAAGAAATGGAGAGGCAAGTTCATTTCAATGGTCCGGATTTAATTTGGAATAAATCGGATGGTTGTAAATTAACTTGAATAAAAAAAGATAAATGAGTGAAAAAAAGATATATAGTATACTATGAGTGTATTAGAGAGGAAATGGAGAGAAGGAAATGAAGAGGATCCAAATTGCATGCATTGCTACCCCTTTGCTCTTTAATTTGGGTTTGCCTGTGTGCTGGCACTTTTTAGATAAAAAAAAAGAGATTTGAAGGGAAATAAAATGGATCCCTCGATTTCCTTTCTACAAGTCAAAGTATTCCACAAGCAAGATTTAGAGAAAATAAATCTCCTCCATTCTCCCTCGCTTCCCCTACTTTTTCCTCCATTTTTACTATCCAAACCCACCCTTAGTTGTTTTTAGACTTAATTAATTAGTCCTTTCAATCTTCTTTATATAAAAGCAAAAACAATTAAACGATTTCTACTAGTTTTATCATTATTGCATGCGCTATTATTGGAGACATGAATTAAATAGTTTAAAATTAAAAAAACGTGTATTAAGTATGCTAAACATGGAAGTAATTGGCGTAGACTCACATACAAAAATACTCATTTATAAAGATTACACATATATGGGTGGCCATTTACATTTAAGTTCCATTATAATATTTTTATTAGTTTGTGTATTAGGCCGATCCCCTTATTCCATGTTAGAAATACGGAATACGATCCAAAGAATACTATTCAGCTAAATGCCTAGAAGTGTAGTTCCTTATATTCTCTATAGTCTATATTTAATATTAATCAGTTAAGTTTGTTGTACTAATTTCAACCAAACACATCTGATTTTTATTACTACGATTTTTATCATTCATTAACTTTTTCGGTTTATATATGCATTTTTAATTTTTTGGTGTCTTAAGTTTGCAAAAACTTTCTATTTTTGGCGTCTTAATGGGTTATACACTTATAGGGAGTAGGACAAAGTTTAAGTACCCCGTCTAATTTTGATGTTTGATGATATTATATTTATTTTTATTAATGTCAATAGCTATCCATAAATTTTTTTTCTACACATATTTTTATTTTTGATCGATTTCTATCTTTTAAGCATTTTTTTTCTTTTTCTTTTTTACGTTTCTTATATTCATATTTTTAGTATTAATAATTTATTTCTATTTTTTATTCAGTCTTTTTATTTTACTAATTCTTATGATAAATTTTTATTTTAAATAAATAATTGGCTATTATAAATTTATTATCAAATTACTTTCTTTTTCCCTGTTATTTTTTTGTTTTATTGGAAGTAAATTGTATTTATTCAAATTACTGAATACTTAACATTTATTTTTATTATGTTACTGTCTTTTTGTTTTTTTTTTGTTTAGTATATATATTAAATTGATGGACTTAATTATTATTATTATATAAGTCATAAGTCATATTATATAATAGGTTATCATATTATATAATTATATTATATATGTACTAATGAAAGTAGGATAGTTGGTATGTGTAGGAGAGAGAGTAAATAAATGTTATTAAAATCGTGTGGGTCCCACTTGCATAAAAAAATGGGAAAAAAGGTGAGTTTCTTCCGGCAAATAAGAGCATCTTCAATGGTTATATACAAGGACATGCTTGCAATTTTGTATAATTTTCAAGAAGTTGCTCACTATTGGAAACAGAAAAATACAACCTGCTTGAAAGCTAAACCTGCTCTACCATGCTACATGCTTGATTTCAATTAGCTTGCTTTTTAGAGCATCTTTAATGGTGAGCCATTTTTATTTGTACCTTGACTTGCCACATATATATTTCTAGCAACATTGCTTTTAAGCTACATACCCCAACAATGGTGAGCTACATACTTCTTCTAGCTTGAATGGACCCACTGTACATGATCAATTAATAAAAAAACAAGCTAATTGAAATCAAGCATGTAGCTTGGTAGAGCAGGTGTAGCTTTCAAGCAGGTTCTATTTTTCTGTCTCCAATGGTGAACAACCTGTTTGAAAATTATACAAAATTGCAAGCAGGTCCTTGTATATAACTATTGGAGATGCTCTAGAGCAACTCCAATGGCAAGCCACAAAGTCATGTAGCTTGCCTTGACACATACTTTTTCCAAGCAACAATGCATTTAAGCTACAACATTCTCCAATGGTAAACTACAATGGATGTAGCTTAGAAGATCCCACATGACTAACAAATAACCTAATATAAATTATTTTATTATTTTTTAATTACTTACTTTATTTATTTTGAAAGTCAAGTTACGTAGCTTGACAAAGCTACACCCGCTTGCAAGCAGGAACGTCATTTTGTACTCCAATGGTGAGCATACTGCTTGAAAGTTTTCAGTATTTGCAAGCAGGTCCCTTAATGCAACCATTGGAGTTGCTCTTATTGGTTAATTATGTAGAGTGGGCTCATTCAAGCTACAAGAAGTATGTAGCTCACCATTGTTGGGGTATGTAGCTTAAAAGCAATATTGCTAGAAATATATATGTGGCAAGTCAAGCTACAAATAAAAATGGCTCACCATTAAAGATGCTCTAAGAAGGTGTAATCAATTAAAAAATTCAATGAATTAATAAATCAATAAATAAAATAAAATCCTGCAAATTTAGTAGAAGAGTACGTAAACTACTCCATATATAGAAAATAAATTTGGTAAATTATACGGAGTAGTTTATAAAATTGTATGGTACCCAAAAAGAAAAAAAACATTAAAATATTTTAGAAATTAATGAAAATAAAAAGAACATATAAATATCGCAAATTCTTATTTCAGACGGATCATTTCCGTCTGAAAAATAAGACGGGATTATGTTGCCACTTTTTGATAAAATGTAACCACAGCTTATATCAACTTGTTTTCAATAGTGATTACAGACTTACATCTAACTGTAAAGTAGTTACAAAATCCCGTCTTATTGCTTCTGACCAAAATGGTCCGTCTGAAGCAAGACCAACTTTATAAATATATTAGAAATGGAAAAAATATTTGAAACAATCAGGAAAAATAATACAAGTTGAAAAAATAAAATATTTGTTCATTTGGCATGCAAACATTTATCAAATGAATATTGATTAAGTTGAAATATATGAAGGTGGTGATATATGCCCATGTATATATGTGACATATCCAACAATAGCTCATGTTATAATGACGCGTGCATTTTTTGCACGGGTTTAAAACTAGTTTGCAATTATTTTAGGAAGATCGATCACATTTCATTTTTATTTAAGTACAACTTATTAACTAATTCTATTTCCTTTCTAATTTATTTTATGTTGTTATTTTGATTTATTTATGCATTACTTAATTAAACTTTCAATCTTTATTACTTTTATCATGTTTAGTATTATTATTAGAATAGTGGGTAGTATTTTTAGTGTTAATTTATTCATGTTTAGTCATTAAATTAGTTTACAGTTTTGATCTTTGTCATTAAACCATGTTCAATCTCATGTTTACAGTAATTATTAATAATTGGTTTTGTGTTTAATTATTCATGACTAGTGAGTAATTTACCCTTCTAGGAGTCTAGGACCCACCTTAGTGTCTTGATGGTTTCAATCTCGCATTAGGTACTTGTTTAGCAAGTTGTGGTTTTATAATGTTTTTTTTAAAGTAATCTTATTTGACCTTATGCCACCTTTATTCAACCATTTGATGCTATCAACGAGAATTCGTTCGATCTTGGCCAAAACTGGCTATCAACGAGAATTATGATTCATCCACTTAACTATGGTTATTGGAGGGAGTAAGAACCTACTTTAGAGACTTAATCATTTAATTTAACCTTTCATCCACGGGAGCAGGAGAGGTTGGAGTCGGGATTCGGTTGTCGGGAAAATTTTCTTTAATCGTGTCGAGTAATACATGAGAGTGAGACTCAGGGTGATTTAGGAGGCTTATAAGACTCGGGAGCGCTTATAGGTAATTTAGAGACAATATCTCACCTAAACATGTTGAACCATGACTAGGGATGGCAGTGGGTCTAAGACCCGACCCAAACCCGTCGGGTCGGACCCTAATGGGTCGGGTTTGGGTCTTAATTTTTCAGATCCATTGGGTATGGGTCGGGTATGGGTTTCATAAAAATAAATCGGGTTTGGGTTTGGGTCTTAGTTGTGAGACCCATACCCGACCCGCAGACCCATAAAATACTCATGGAAAACTGTTATTATGTAAGTCGAGTACTGAAAATGAAAAAAAGGTTGCATTGCGTTCATGCGCCAAGTAAGAAGATGCTACTGGAATGCCAATTGAAATAGGCCCTTGTATTCTAGTTGATGTATGAAACATATGACACTACAATAGTAAACAGGACAACAGTGCAAGTTAGCTGAAATACTAGACCCGTGGGTAGAGCCAGACCCGATGGGTAGAGCCAGACCCGATGGATATGGGTATGGGTCTAACAATTTCAGACCCATGCGGATATGGGTCGAGTCTGGGTCCAAGGGTGCGGATGCGGGTTTGGGTATGGGTCTTGCCGCACCCAACCCATACCCAACCCGTTGTCATCCCTAACCATGACTTGTGTAATGTACTTGGGTTGGAAAAGAACCGAATTGACGACTTAACCAAACTCCAGGCCTTTCTTAATTGTTGTTAACTAATATTTTTATCACTTGTTTACTTAGTTTATTATATTTAATTTAGTTACTTAACTTAATTTAAATCAGATTTGCGTAGCTAACTTGTAATTTGAGACGAGCTAGTACTCGTCCTTGACCTCCTTATGGTTCGACCTTGACTACCCTTTCTACATTAGTTGAATAAATTGTTTTGACCATGGGAGGGTGTAATACTTGTGTCTTTCAGAGCTGTCACTCGGCCAGATTAATCGATCGAGTAGTGTTACTCGGTCGAGTTGGGTGAGTGCCTGACCGAGCTTAGTGGTGACTTGGTGGAGTATCGAGAGTACTCGGTCGAGTGAGGAGGCACTCGGTCGAGTGGGCCAACTTGGAAGTTTATGGTCGTTGCTGTTGTGTGGTACCTGGTTGAGTATGATTAAAAACGATTAATCATAAAATCGTCACAAAAATAATTATTTGATTTTTCAAATCAAAATTTTTCATATTAAATCAAATAAAAGCTTTTAGTAATTTATTTTCAAGAAATTATAAAAAGCACAAATTCAAATTAAATTAAAAAAAATATAAAAGCGATGAAATAAATTTCATTTCATAAATAAGCAAATCATAAAAGTTTACTAAAACTTTCATAAATTCATTTAACAATTCAAATAATTTAAATTATATTTAAATTAGCAAACTGTAAATTAGCTCTCGATTTACATCATAGAAACGAGTCCTATTAAATGAGCAATGACGATGAAAATTCATGTGTCCTATCATCATCAGGTGTTCGCACAACAAGATTTCCTGAAATGCAAGTATCGAAGGATACGAGTATCTACAACCATCAATCGCACATAATGTTGGACATAAAGTTTCCATCTTTACAACTTATTTAAGCTTTATTTACACGAGTAGTGAGCAATCCGCCTTTCTAGGATCCGATTAAGTCTAATCATGAGTTTAATTTGACAATTTGTACAATTAACAAGTTGTGGGATTTTGGATTGTGGTTTTTGGTCGAGGGTTCCTTGTTGATTCTTTGTTTGCCTTACCTCTTTCAATCGGCTATCAATGAAAGTTGGGCTAGTTAGAGTGGTTATGGGTAGGCTTGAGAGTCTGCTCTAATTGAGTTATTCATTAAAGTGAAATGTAACACCCGGAAATGTACCCTATTTTTCTAGTAGAAATATTTTACGAAATCTTTTCAGTAATTTTAAGTTTTAATTTAGAATTTATTATTCCGAGTCGAATTTAGAATTTCCGAGTTCGTATTTGGAATTTCCGCGAGATTCCATGAGAATTCCGTCTTAAGGCGAGTTTGACTTTTGGTTGACTTTTTCCTTACTTATACTCATACTCCTTAACCTATTTTTCCTACACAAAATCAAACAAACACATTTCTTCCTTCATAAGAAATCCCAAACCCTTGTTTCCATCCATTTTTCGATCTTTGAGTCATCGTAACTTCTTCGTTACTTGATAGAATTCCCGTAAGTTCGTCTCATTCATCTCCCCGTACCTTCATCTATCCGTATTGATATATAAATCACCGTCTTTCTCGCTTTTCAATCTTTCCGTCTTTCTCAAGATGAATTTCATTCATCTTTTATGATCTTTATGTAGGTGGTGACCTCCAAGATCCCGACAAAGACTATTACCTTATTGAAGAGGAGCTTGACGAGTAGGGAAGACGTATAAAGGTAACGGTGAAGGGTTACTCGGTATCATTTACGTGTTTTACATGCTTTATATGCTAGAAATCGTATTAGAATACGATTAGGAAGCCTGGAATTCATGGTATGATTAATGAATGTTGTTATATGATGAATATTGATGATGTATAATGATTGTTGATGATTATTAGAAGTATATTTGAGAATTGAAATGATTTGGAAATGAATTGAAGGCTCTCGGATGAACTGGTGCTCCCTGCCGGTCGGCCGGCCGCCGGTCTGCCAACCGGCTGGGAACACATCAGTAACATCCTTGAATTTTTGGGAAATTTTGTATGAGGTGTTCTGAGCCGGTCGACCGGCCGCCGGTCTCCTGACCGGCCTGGACCACTTTCTCTGTTTTTCTATGATTTTGGAATTTTGCCTGTGTTCTGAGCCGGCCCACCGGCCACCGGTCCCCTGCCCGGCCTGGAACACGGCTGTATGTTTTTCCTATAATTCCTAAAACTCGTAATTTATAATAGTTCGCATGATCCGTTTATCGTAAAATTTTACGTAGTGACTTATAATATTCATGTTTTGGATATATGATATTTTATTCGCTTGTATCACATGTTTCGTGACGGTTTTCGATATGTTCCCACTTTGAGTCGGTTTTTACAAATGAGTCGGTTTGAGCACTAATTTGTCTTGTGCTTTGTATTCTCATTCCCTTGGCTACCTTCCCGTTCGTAAGGCTGGAATGTCGGAACGGAGAGGTATCCTACTGCTTAAATGCATGTGTTAGTGGGCATACGACGACGTTGTTGGGAGTTGAACGCTATGCGTTGATCGACCCGGCCGTCAAATGTTGTGTACTTGCGAGGTGGTGTTATTTGCATGTAGCGTACCGCTTGTTATGAGGCTTGTGCTCTTTTTCCGCCTCTTTCGTGGGGGAATTGATCTACCGAATTGGTGGGTACTCGGGCGGTCCTATGATTGACCGAGTCTTTGGATGCGAAACGTCATCGCATGTCGAATCGGAAACGTGTATTCCGGAGAATCTGGCCAGGTTTTAGAACTAGACCGTATTAATTATCGGTCGTGCTACCAGGAAGGAAAGGGTTAAGTTCTACTATACGAAATGGATTGAATCGTGGTATCGTTCAGGGAAGGTTTTAACTCCGTGGTGCCTTTTTAATCATACTAGCCTGTACACGTGCTAGTGCGTTTCATTTTAACCAGTGAGAATGTCCGTCTTTGGTGTCGTTGTTCGTGGAATCGTGATTTCATGATTTTTATTCATGGTCAGTGGCATGATTGGGCAATCGCATTGTATTTGTTTAAGTGTGGATGAGTTGAGTACATGATTGCTTTATTTCATGGTCATTGACCATGACTTGGCTGGTTTGTTGTTTGGGTCGAGTCTCAATCTTATCAGAACCTTATACCGCTAGAACGGTGGAGATGGTCAACCGCTAGTGAGCGTTTCGTTTGCCTAAGAGTGTCTTCCCCGAGTTGTTGTATAACATATGATTCGTACTTGTACTCTTATGCTCTTATCAATATATATATGAAATTGCCTAATCTATTCTTATCGTATCTCACATGGTATAGTCTATATATGCATGATTTTAACTTTTTGTATGGTTTCCTTTGATGTACGTTTAATGTGATTTGGCTGGGAGAACCGGAGTTACTCCCCACTGACTGTGGCGTTCATGTTTTTCATGGATGAACAGGTTGCTTGATTGGATTGCTTTTTGCTTGTGGTATTTTGGGTTCGGGTGTGAGCTAGCGGGCGTTGTCCCTGGATTAATCACCTCTAGACGTTATTTAGCTAGTTTGCTAATCACTTTGACATTGATAACATTTTGAGAGACTACGTCTCTTGTAGTATTTTATATTTGGTTTGTAATTATTGACATTCCTCGTATTTGTATCTTGCATGTAAAAAGGGTTTTTAAAATACCGTATTTTCCGCTTTATAATTCACATGCTTGTTATGTTTTATTTCCGCATTCGCGAGGGTTGTCACAGTTGGTATCAGAGCTTTATCGCTCCCGACGCACACACGTGAACCCTAAACTTAAACTACTTGACCTTGAAATAATAAATGAGAGATGGGTAGACTTAAGGACCTAAGGTGGTAGTTTTTGGTGTACTTGATGTTTGTTAGGTTCTAACTTGTTTGTTGATTGTGTTGAGTGATGTTATGTTTGTTTGTATCTACCGTTTTGAGGTGGATCATGTGTTACCTAGAAGAAGTATCCTTTACCGAAGATTGAAGATTGACAAGCCTAATTGAAGTATATTTCTTCCTCATCGATGATTCCTCTCGTCCTTAATGTATTATGCTCTCTTCCTTCTATCTAAGTGATTCTTTCTCTTCCAACTGGTTTGCCTCTTGGAAATTATTCTTGATAGTTCCTCCATCTTACCATTGGTATCCTTACCTTCCTCTTGTAACATTTTTGTGGATGCCATACCCATTTGTTTGTGGTATATTATACTTGGTCGGAAGAACTTTGAATTTTGTGGAATATTAGTCTTTGTTAGAATGAATTTGTGATTTGAGGAAAATGGTGTAGATCTAAATTCACCCTATAGTGGTGATTGGTTATATCTCTACGAAATGGTGGTAAGATAAGTTCGATGATTTTAATGCTAAATGCTTGCCAAGACTTGTGTGTAAATAGTTCATGATATTCGATGGTGTAAGGTTGAATGAGTTGGTTATGACTTCTTAACTCATTAGTAATTTAGTCTTTTGGACTTAGAAGTTTAGTATTGTTTTGAAGACCATGCTTATGATAGGTCTAATTGGTGTAAATAAGAAGTTTTGAATGATATCTTAAGGTGCGAAATGCTTTTGAGATTAAGTGACGTCTTGTGGTGTCCTATTATGTGTTAGAGTATAGGCTTGGTGAAAAATCTTTTGGCTATAGTTCTTGGATTTAAAGATATGATCTTATCTTATGGCATCGGAGACTCGTTTGAAGTAGAGAGGTTTCGTTGTAAGTTGAACCATATTACTTCAGGATTATGGATATGAGCGAGATTCGATGATGTGAGCTATGATGGAAATACCTTGGGTCGTTAATGATGATGTTTGACTTGAGGTTGTAATTTGTTAATAATGAACTCGTGGGCTATATGATGTTGATAATGACGTTTTGTTCGGTGTTCTACCTTGTGGGCCGTAGGAGTTGAAAAGAGATTAGTATGGAGAATTCCTTATTGGTTCTTCGGTTTTTGAAACCTTTGGGAATGTGTCAAATTATGGAGTTGAGAGAATGTTACTATGCTTGAGTTGCAATTCCGCAATTGGGAATCCATCTTATATGAAAGGGTGGATGAATTGGGTTGTAATCGATTTGTTAAATCTAGGTGTACCTTACTTTGATGATTGTGGTACGATGGTCCCTTGTAAGAGACCTTTGTTTGCGATGAGTTGCTTTACTATCACCCTAAGCCTGAAACGATAAATTTTGGGTATTTAACCTTAAACCTTTACTCGTGCCATTGTCCCTTTTCATTTCCATTCTTGAATGTTTTTGTCAAGATTGATCTTTAAGAAATCGCATGCTCGTATCTTATTTCTTACTCGGATATATTCATACCTCTACTATCTGCTTTATCTCTTTCTTGACCTCGTCATTTTCAGCGTTCCTCTCTTGTAATCCTGTGCCTTATGTATACTCGTGTTCTCCTTGAGTTTTCGTATCGTCTTCTATCTCGTTGCTCCTTCATCTTTTCTCTAGTGGATTGGATATTCCGTTTGTAGGGCTCAGAGAATAAGCGTGATGTAATTTGGGATTCTTTAGCTAGAATATGTGTCCTTGGATTGAGCAATTTTCATGTTATATTTCATCATGGGAAATAGGATTTAAGCTCTAGGATGAATCCTAATAGTGATAATGTATCCTCTCTTAGTGGTTTTAGATTTGGAGCTTGGTATTGTAGTGTCATTTTGAGAATTGAGTTGATCATGATAATAGTTCGTTGTTGTTGGGTATTATAACGGTTGCTTAATATGTCATTTGGAATTTGGATGTCTCTAATTGGTGGATTCTAAAAGAGACTTTCCTTTAGGATAATTAAGCCGGTACCCAAGGTTTGAGGAGTATTGTCATAAATGAAAATGGATTCATTTTGAGTTTTAGATGAATTAAATGATTTGAATGGTTGTCTGATTGCCAAGTGATTGGTCATTTGTGGTTTGGAATTAGTAATTCTCTTTTATTCTTTAGGAATCATAGTTCGAGATTGAGAAATGTTCGTTGCAAGCTTTGGATAGTGAATGCTCGGTTGTTATGGATTATAGAGTTAGAATAGTGAACCCATTTACCTTGAGGATTAGTAACCACCATAGTTTGCTAATGTGACTATTTATATTTGAGGTTTCGAGCATAGTAGTGATCGAATTAAGGATGTTATGGCGTATTAAAGAATTATTATAACCGATAATGAATTGTGAATTTTCCCTTGTCGTGAGACTTTGGATGAGACTAGTTGGATCCTAGATAATTATGTTTGTTGCGCGGATTGTGTTTTGACTTTCGAGGATGAGAAAGTTCATTGTAAATATAGGATAATGAGTTTGAAGTAAATTGAATCAAGGGATTTTTATGGTAGGTCTCCTTTACCTTGTGGTTGTTAGCGATCATGTTTTCCTAGATATAAATATTTTGTTGGTGGTTTCTAGTAAGAGTTTTGGTGAAACTAAGAAGATTAGAGTGCGTAACAAATCTTTCATGTGGATTGTTAGTTGTGGAGTCTACCGTACCGATGGACTTTAGTGGATACTAAATGGATCTGAATAATTAGGTTATTGGCCTGAAATCTCGTGGTTATGAAATAATTTTCGTAGGAATCTAATGATTGAAAATGTTGAGTTGGAAATTGGGTAATTTGCATTCTCTTGAGGACTATTTCATTCATAAAGTTAGTGATGTCGAATTCTTGTAGATCTTCCTGCCGATTTTATCGTGATCTTCCTATCCCTAAGATTCGATTTGTTTCGTTTTTGCGTGTTTCGTATATATTTTGTTACCTTGAATTGTGTGTGAATTGTGCGAGTCGCTCTATGTACGTGTAATGTCCTGTTATTTGATTTTATCTTTGATAAAACCTTCAAATTTCCATATTATATTTCTAATTTAACGTTTCAAAGAAGTCTAAAGATGGTTTTTGTACCTTCTTTTTGGAGAAAATAGATTTCTTTCGCTTTTATATTTGGATTTTGTGTTTGGTTGAATGTTTGGACTTGTTATTGGAGACGTCTGGTGACTAGTCCTGCACTTACTAACACTTGTTTGATTTTCGATTTCACTATTTCGACATTGCTTTGATTTGGATAATTAGAGTTCTCGTTCGCGACGGGCACTCTTGAGATCCGTAAGTAAAGTTTCACACTAATGAAAATTCTCCTTAAACCGTTTTCGAGAAGAACATCATTTCATAAATGTTTCCCTTGTAAAAGCTTTCTTGTTGATTTTTAAAACCGATTCTTGTCTGATACTTTTGGTTTTCTACTCTCAAGTTTCGAGGACGAAACTTTTTAAAAGGTGGGGTGATTGTAACACCCGCAAATGTACCCTATTTTTCTAGTAAAAATATTTTACGGACAATTTTCAGCGAATTTTAGTTTTAATCGTAAATTTAATTTTCCGAGTCGAATTTAGAATTTCCGAGTTCGTATTTGGAATTTCCGCGAGATTTCAAGAAAAACCCGTCTTGAGCCGTCTTTGACTTTATTGACTTTTTCCTTGACTTTTCCACTTACTCTTCATATACTCCCTCACAACCCTAACACCCTCATTCAATCTTCTTCTTACTTCATCACTAAGTAAACCCCAAATCCCTAGCCTCCATATTTGATCCATCTTCGAATCATCGCTACGCTTTCATTTCTTGCTCAAATTCATCTAGGTTCGTCTTATTCTTCCCCTCTTAGCTTCCTCTATCCGTATTGGTAATAAAATTACCGTCTTTCTCGCTTTTTAAATTATCCGTCTTTCTCAAGGTGAATGATATTCATCTTTTATTATCTAATTGTATGTAGGTGGAGACTAGGAAGGTTTAGAAATCGATTAAAGGCGCGAAAAGGTAACGGTGAAGGGTTACTCGATATCATTTACGTGTTTTATATGATTTCTATGTTAGAATTCGTATTTAGAATACGATTAGAAAGCTTAGGAATTGTATTATTGATAATGATTGTTGTTAGTTGATGACTTTTGATGATGATTATTGATTGTTGATAGTTGTTAGAAGTGAATCATGAAAATTGAAAATGTTTGAATGTATGTTGAAGGCTCTCGGGTGAACTGGTACCTCATGTCACGGGCGTGAAATACAAGTCACGGTCGTGACTTGTGCAGTTTCACTGCACTGACCCCTTTTCGTAAAATGATCATATCTCCTTCGTTACTTGCTTGTTTTGGGCTTGTGACCTATCGTTGGAACCGTAAGAGGATAAGCTATCACCTCGATTGTAATTTCTGTATTTTCATGTCTAGAACTCTAGTTATGACAGTTTGAAGTGAACCCTTATTTAGTTAGTTTCCAAACTTGTTGTTTTGGAGAAGTATCTATGTTTCTTATTTATTATGCTTCTTAAACTTGGTCTAATGCTTATGTATCATGTATTGATTCATGTTTATCATATTTACATTTATATAATGCCATATTCTCATGCTTTGTGACGGTTTTTGGTATGTCCCACTTTGAGTCGGTTTTTACAAATGATACGGTTTGAGCACTATTTTGTCTTGTGCTTTGTACTCTCATTCCCTTGGCTACCTCCACGTTCGTAAGGCTGGAATGTCGGAACGGGGAGGTATCCTACTGCTTAAATGCATGTGTTAGTGGGCATACGACGACGTTGTTGGGAGTTGAACGCATTGCGTTGATCAACCCGGCCGTCAAATGTTGTGTACTTGCGAGGTGGTGTTATTTGCATGTAGCGTACCGCTTGTTATGCGGCTTGAGCTCTTTTCCTCCTCTTTCGTGAATTATTCTACCGAATTTGGGGTACTCGGCGTCATATGATTGACCGAGTCTTGGATGCGAAACGTTTATCGCATGTCGAACTGGAAAATGCGATTCCGGGATTCTGGCCAGATTTAGACTAGGACCGTGTTATTATCGTCGTCCTACCGGAGGAAATTAGTGCACATATACGAAATGAATTGAATCGTGTATGCGTTCAGGGAAATGTTATATCCCGTTGATGCCTTTTAATCATACTTGCCATGTACACGGTGCTAGTGCATTTCATTTACCGTGAGATATGTCGTCTTTGTGTCGTCGTTCTTGAATGCGTGATTTCATGACTTATTATTCATGGTCATTGCATGATTGGGCATCGTCTATGTATTGGTATGTTTGAATGGATGATAACATGATGGATTTATTCATGGTCATTGCATGACTTGGCATGGTTTGTTTGTTGAGTCTCAATCTTATCAAACTTATACCGCTAACGGTGAGATGCAAGACCTAGTGAGCGTATTCGGTTGCCTAAGAGTGTCTTCCCCGAGTCTTTGTATCACATGATGGATTCGAACTTGTAATTCTTATACTCTTATCATTATATATCAAATTGCCTATCTATCCTTATCGTATCTCACATGTATATCCTTATGTATGCATGCTCTACTTTTGTATTTCCTTCTATGTACGTTTAATGTGATATGGCTGGGAGAACCCGGAGTAACTCCCCACTGACTGTCGTGTTCATGTTTTTCATGGATGAACAGGTTGGTTGCATGGATGACTTTTTGCTTGTGGTATTTTGGGTTCGGGTGTGAGCTAGCGGGCGTTGTCCCTGGATGAATCACCTCTAGACGTTATTTAGCTAGTTTGCTAATCACTTTGGCATTGATAACATTTTGAGAGACTACGTCTGTTGTAGTATTTTATATTTGGTTTGTAATTATTGACATTCCTCGTATTTCTATCTTGCATGTAAAAAGTTTTAAAAACACAGTATTTTCCGCTTTATAATTCACATGCTTGTTATGTTTTATTTCCGCATTCGCGAGGGTTGTCACATCCGACGTAGCCATTATTACTTAATTAATCAACTATTAACCCTAATATCGCTGCTAATCCGTCTTTTAATCTATACTTTTCTTCTTTTCTTTAAAACTTTCTTTTGGGTATATTTTCGACATAAATCCCGAGATCCGTTATAAGTTATTGTATTTTAATTATTGTAACGATTGTATGATTTAATTGTCCGCTCACTTTCAATTAATCTAAATCCTGTTTGACCTAATTGAATGTTAAACTATATGCTCAACCGACATAGTTAATTCACATGCCAGGATTAAACTGTGGATGTTGCATTGCATGCATATAACCGACTACATATCGTGTACAGAAGAGTTTCCTTAATAATTAGTAGATGCCGCTATCGAGGCGGGCTAGGTGTTCGATTAAAGAACTTCCTAATACGTACCCTCACCCCTTACTCCAGATCTTCGTGAGCACCCGTGTTCATTGGCATCCACGAGAGTCATTCTAGATATTCTACATATAGAATGCTAAGGATAATGAGTTCTTAGTTATCATGTCATTACTTTGTGTCTTGACATGGCATAAGGTATTCAAACGGCTCCAAGTTCCCACAAAAGTTGGTGGCGACTTCACAAATGCGTATTTCTACATTTGTCCCTTGTTTCTCCATATGTGGTTCCCCGTGCACCACGGTTTGGAAAGTGTTGGACCTATTTTATAGTTTTGATAATGACATGTGTTTACGAGATAATGTGCTTTACTAGATATATCATATGCGTGTAATTGTGTGCTTTCGTCTTATTATAGCTAGCAACAATTATGAGAAGAAAGATCAAAGTTAGGCATAACTTTGATAAAGTCTCTGAGACAAAGTTATAACAACTTCAGGAATAACTTTGAAGTTTACATGGAAGTTATAGCTACCCAGTCATAACTTTAAAGAAAATCGCTTCAAGCAAGATCTACCTCAAACAACACAAGACTCGATAGATGGAGGGTCTTTGTGATCAAGATGAAGAGATGATCCGTATACTGAAGATGTTTGTGAAGATTAGATAGTATAGGTCGTCATTCGGTAACTATTCCATTCGAGAGATTCTATGTTCAAAGTTATAGCTTTAGCCTATAACTTTGGATGATAAATGTTGATGCATGATTTTGGAAATAAAATGTTTTAAATGTTTTCAAAAGTGAAAGAGTTTTTTTTATATTTATCAAAAGTTTTAATAGAGAATATATTTACGAGATTCTATTGATTAGTAATACAACTTATGGGTTGTCATGCTACCTAGGGTTTCTAATATATTCTATCTCAATTTTTTGTTAACCTAATAAGCCCACCTAGGGCTTGAGCCACCTAGGGTTTCGTGTAAACCTAGGTTTGTGCCTCCTAAGGTTGCGTGCCTCCTAGGGTTTCGTGAGCTAGGGGATTTCGGCCTATCTAGGTTGTTTCCCTTGTTTACCTAATCTAGGTTTCTATTATATCTTTACAACAATATTTTGAGATATTAAAGATAAATATATTTCTATAAGATAAACCAAATAATATTTTGAGATAAAGATATTTCTAAAAGATAAGCAAATATTATTTTATGCTATTAAAGATAAATATCTTTCTTAAGTATTAAGTTAGCGTTTTAGATCTACTATGATTCTATTACTATAAATACTCCTTCATATCTTAATTGTAAAAGACACGAAATACATAAGCTTCACACGACACACACATACTTGAGAGTATTTTCCAAAATCGTTTTAAAGCAAACCTTTGAGCAAAATATTTATTATTTTTAGAGTTTGTTTTTCAAAAGAATTGTGTATCAATTATTATCAATCGCTTGAGTGAAATACGTTATTGGATAATAGTACATCATTATAAACTTACAATTCTTTAACGGGAATTTGTGTGAGTTATATTGTACTTTCTTATTAGCGTAAGATAGTATCGAGTATTTAGCGATACTCACCTTGAGTTATAATCATAGTGTTGATTATACGAGTGGGTTGATAATTTTTGTAATCCGTGGAAAGGTACTAAGAATTATTAATCGAGAATAGTGGACGTAGGTTTCAACGTGTGAAACTGGACCACTTCAAAAATCGTGTGTCTCTCTCTCTTCTCTTTACTTTTTGTTATTTCGTTACTTGCGCTTACTTTGATTAATTAATTAGTTGATTTTAATTCATAAGATCAAATAATTAATTACATATCATATAAATCGAAAAAGTGGGGCTAGTTTTTAATACTCAATTCACCCCCCCTCTTTCGTATTCGATCAATAGACTCTACAATTGGTATCAGAGCCTCGTGCTCTTGATTGCCTTACAGCAAGGAGTCTGATCCATTTATCCTTTTATTTTTATTTATTTTCCGCTGCATTTAATTTTATTTTAATGGATTCCAAACATCTGAAGTGTCCCGTATTCGATGGGAAGAACTACAGTTTATGGAAAAATATGATGACCCATTTCATAAAGGGTAACGATTGGGAGTGTTGGCTAATCATTAAGAATGGCCCTAATAAGATCATGCTTGGATCTGTTAATGGCACTCGCGTCGAAAAGAAAGAAGATGACTATGTTGAGGCAGATTATAAGAAAGCTGAGAAAAATTCAAAGGCTATCAGTCTATTGCAAAACGGCATGACTCATACTGAATTTGATCGTTTCTCATCTAGTTCTACTGCCAAGAAAATATGGGATGGTCTAGAGTTAGCCTATGAGGGGACAACTGTTGTCAAAAAACAACGTATTGCATTACTGATGCAAAAATACGAACTGTTCTCTATGGAACACAATGAATCGCTCGACAGCATGTCCACTTGCTTCTCTAGTATCATTAATGAATTGAAAAATCTTGGAAAAACTTTTGACTCCGAGGAAATTGCCAGGAAAATCCTTAGAAGTCTATCTAAACGATGGAGACCTAAGGTGACGGTAATTGAGGAATGTAAAGATCTATCTGACCTATCTTATCAAGAGCTACTCGGAACCCTAATGGCTCACGAGATTACTCTTGATGAGGATGAGGCAAATGATAGTAATAGCAAGAAAGTGGCTTTACAAGCCGAATCTAGTGAAAGACAAGATTCGGATCTTGAAGATGAAACAGTGTTATTTGCTAGACGTTTTAAGAAAAAATTCTTTAATAAACCACAAGGGAAAACGTTTAACAATAACACCAACAAATCTTATAAGAAACCAATTGAGTCAAAAGGGTCTCTCTCAAGTCGTGGTTGCTTCAAATGTGGGGATAATGATCACATGATCAAGGATTGCCCCACATGGAAGAAAATCAAAGACAAAAATCAACGAGACAAAACCAAGAAGGAATTCAAGCAAGTTATGATGGCTTACTGCTGGGGAGATCTTGGCACAGAGGACGACGAGTCAGAGGAAGAAGAAGTCGCCAACTTGTGTATAAGCAACGTCAGTCTTGACCTAATTTCAGACAGTGACAATGAAAGTGAATCCGAGATGTATCTTGTTGGGAACTCAGATTCAGAACCAGATTCAGAAGATGATGAAGAATTTATCTAAGAAGTCTTTAATTAAGTATTTTGAAGAAGCCTTAGATCATTGTCATGAACAGAGTCTTGAATTAAAAGATCTTAAAGAACAAATCCTTGACATTACTGAGGAAAACCAACTTCTAAAGGCCAAAGCGAAAAAGCTCAAGTCTAAAGTTATGGCATCTTCAGCTATAACTTCAGACATGACAAATATTGAGAAAGAAGCTCTTGAGTCTAAAGTTATAGCTAATGAAGCTATAATCTCAGAGTTAAAGCTCAACATTAAACATCTTCAAGCCAAAGTTATAGCTAATGAAGCTATAACTTTAGAATTGAAGAAAGTCAATGAGCTTTTACGATCTGAAGCTAAGGCAAAGGAAGTTGCTATTCTTGATCACAAGAAAGAAAACTCTTTTCTTTCTCAGCAATTGAAAGATATAAAGGCTGAATTCTCCCAACCCAAAAGTCAACATAATGAGGAGAAACTTATCTTGAACAAACGCTTCAATGACTTTCGTGAAAATTTCAAAAAGAACAATCCCTCCAAAGACTCGAATGTAGACCATTCGTCATGTGAAAAAGAAATTCAGTCTTTGAAGGAATTGCTCCTACATGCACGAAAAGTTCATGATAAGTGGGAAGGAAGTCAAAAGGTCTTAGACTTCCTTACCGAACCATCTAATAATAACATGAAGATGGGTCTAGGTCATGATTGTTATAGTCGTAGAGATCATGATAAGTGCAAATCCACTCCTTCTAACCGTGATTTCAGAAGAAGGAAGTATGTCAATCTTTCAGAATATCTGATTTGAAATTATTGTGGTCACAATGGTCATGATAAAGATAAATGTGCTAAATATGTCAATGACAATAAAAATCAAACTGATTTTGTTAAAGAACATGACGTGTCTAGTATTAATGAGTCTGAACCTGAATCTCAACATTATGAAGTTAGAAATAAAGAGTTCAGATGGTTTTATGACATAGCTTTCGATTACACATCCGTACTTTCAAAATCTAAACCATATGTGCATCAGAAGCAGTCATTTAAACCTAATGTGCGTCGCAACAATAACAAACACTACAATAAATTTAGAAAACCTTATGTTAAGAAGAAAATAATTGTTAAACAGGTATGGGTTAGAAAGGATCAAATACATAGAGTCACTAACCACAAAGGACCCAACTTAGCGTGGGTACCTAAAAGATGTATTTGATTCTGTTGCAGATAATAGTGAAAGAAAATAATCCATGGTATCTCGACAGTGGTTGTTCGAGACACATGACCGGAAACAAGAATCTTTTCTTTCACTAGAGTCCTTCAACGGTGGCAAGGTCACCTTTGGAGACAACAAGAAGGGCAATATAATCGGTGTAGGTAAGATTGGTATATCTTCTTCACATGCTATTAATAATGTATATCTGGTAGATGGCCTTAAGCATAACTTACTAAGTATCTCTCAATTATGTGACAAAGGCAACAAGGTCGTTTTTCATTCAAATGTTTGTCGTATCATAGTTGAAGGTACTAGTAATGTTATCTTAGAAGGTCTACGTAAACGGAACGTGTATATGATTGATTTAAACAAAGTCACTACAAGTTCCTTTACGTGCATGAAAGTTACTGTGGATGATTCATGCTTGTGGCACAAGAGGTTTGCACACATCAGTCCAACAATTTTAAAGAAACTCAAATTGTGGGATTTAGTTGAGGGTCTACCCTCAATCAAATTCGAACAAAAGAAGATGTGTAACTCATGTGCCCGTTGTAAATAAGTTAGATCTTCATTCAAACCAAAACGAGTAGTAAGTACAGAGCGTCCACTTGAGTTGGTACACATGGATTTGTGTGGACCTATGAAAGTTAGAAGCCGCGGTGGATCAAGGTACGTATTCGTCCTAGTCAACGACTACTCAAGGTATGTATGGGCTATCTTCCTATTTACTAAAGATGAAACTTTCGATGAGTTTGTAGTACTAATGAAGCTTGCCCAAAACAAGTATGATAAAAAGCTAGTTTCCATTCGTACGGATCATGGCACCGAATTTGATAATCAAGCTTTTATAGAATATTGTAGGGAGAATGGTGTAGGACATTTTTTTTCTGCACCACGAAGCCCACAACAAAATGGTGTCGTGGAACGTATGAATAGAACATTAGAGGACATGGCCCGCAATATGCTTTTGTGTAGTGGCCTTCCTACGAAATTTTGGGGCGAAGCCATTAGTACTGCATGCTATGTGCACAATAGAGCTATGATTAGACCTATTCTCAAAAAGACTCCCTATGAACTTTTAAGAGGGAGAAAACCCAATATAGCTCACCTTCGTTGCTTCGGGAGTAAATTTTTTGTCCATAATAATGGAAAAAGTCATTTGAGCAAATTTGATCCACGAAGTGACGAAGCTGTGTTTGTTGGTTATTCTAATCATAGTAAAGCTTTTAAAGTTTTTAACAAAAGAACTTTGTGCATAGAAGAAAGTATTCATATTGTATTTGATGAAGATAATGTGCCTGAGCAAGTTGAACAGAATGAAGAAGAAGACATGAATGATCCAGACTTTCGCCTCTCAAGGGAAGACATGCCAGAAAATAATGAAGAGATTATTGAAGGAATCAATGATGAACTTGATAAATCCGCAAATGACCTTGAAAAGAGAACTGAGACAATTGTTGATGATACGAATGTCTCTTCTCAAAATAAGGAAAATGAAACCGAAGTTATAGCTGATGATGCTATAACTTTGAACTCAGATCAAGATGTTGTAACTGAAATTGTACCAACTTTGGCTATAACCCCAGAGTCCAACTCAGGGGGAATCAATCCTGATTCTGAATCATTTGAGGAAAGTGATAGTTCATAAGATGATGATGAGCCTAGGAACTCTAAGAAATCGAAATATAAGAGTTCTCATCCTATGGATTCTATCCTAGGAAGTTTGAAAAAGGGAGTTCAAACTAGGCAAACATTAAATAACTTTTGTTCATTCTACTCTTTTCTGTCTACCATAGAGCCTACCAACATCAAAGAAGCTCTTGCAGAATCCGACTGGATGGTAGCAATGCAAGAGGAGCTTCAACAGTTTGAACAAAATAAAGTATGGCACCTTGTGCCACGACCTCCTAATCGAACTGTGATTGGTACTCGATGGGTATTCAGAAATAAATTGGATGATTCAGGAGTTATAGTTCGTAATAAGGCTCGATTGGTCGTTCAAGGTTATAATCAACAAGAAGGGATTGATTATGACGAGACATTCGCACCTGTAGCAAGACTTGAAGTTATTCGCTTGCTCATCGCCTTCGCAGCTCATAAAGGAATGAAGTTGTTTCAAATGGACGTTAAGACTGCATTTCTTAACGGTTATTTGGAAGAAGAGGTTTTTGTTGAACAACCTCCTGAATTTTTGAATAGCAAGTTTCAAAACCATGTTTTTAAACACGATAAAGCTTTATAAGGTTTGAAACAAGCGCCTAGGGCTTGGTATGACAGATTATCAAAATTTTTATTACAAAATAATTTTAAAAGAGGATCTGTCGACAAAACCCTATTTCTAAAATCCGAAGGTTCTGATTTACTTGTTACTCAAATTTATGTAGACGATATTATTTTCGGTTCTACTAACAATAAGTTGTGCAAGTACTTTTCAGATCTTATGACCTCAGAATTCGAGATGAGCATGATGGGAGAATTAAAATTCTTCCTAGGATTGCAAATTCAACAAACCAAAAAAGGAATAAGGATTCACCAACAAAAATATGTCAAGGAGCTAATCAGAAAATTTGGTATGGAGAACGCTCATCCAATGGACACACCTATGGTAACTGATAAAAAGTTGACCTTAGACGTAAATGGTAAGTCCGTAGATGAGACTACATATCGAGGTATGATTGGTTCTTTATTATATTTAACTGCAAGTAGACCTGACATTATGTTCAGCGTATGTGTCTGTGCTAGATTTCAATCATGTCCTAAAGAATCACATATGATTGCAGTTAAACTTATCTTGAGATATTTAATTGGTACATCTAATTTATATTTGTGGTATCCACTTGAGTGTAATTTCGATCTAGTAGGATATTCAGATGCAGATTATGCAGGATGTTCCTTAGATAGAAAAAGTACCTCTGGATTTGCTACGTTTGTTGGACCTTGCATAATTACTTGGGGCTCAAAGAAGCAAAATTCGGTTGCGTTATCTACTGCAAAAGCCGAATATATCGCTGCAGGACTGGTATGTTCCCAACTACTTTGGTTAAAGCAACAACTATGTGATTACGGTGTTAATGTTGGTTGTATGCCTGTATTTTGTGATAATACGAGTGCTATTATTATTTCTAAGAATCCAGCTTAGCATTCTCATACTAAGCATATAGACATTAGACATCATTTTTTACGTGACCATGTAGAAAAGGGCAACATTAAACTCGAATTTTGTAGTACTGAAAATCAATGGGCTGACATTTTAACAAAGGCGTTAGCAAGAAGACGTTTTGAGATTTTGCGGTTGGAAATTTGTTTAATCAGTAGCAATTAAATTCGTTATATTTATTTTGTGAACCTGCGTGACTGGCTAGAATAAGACGAGATTGTATGACTGTGTCCGCATATTTCTTTGTTAGTATATTTGTGCTTAATATAATATATTTTACGTGAGTATCTTGCATATTAAGTGTTTTATGGAAATTGAATTATGAACCACATATTTGCCAAAAACCTATCTTATTCACTTTCCTAATTGAACCAAAATTCTACACAAGTACACTAGTTGGCCGAAAATTCTCAACCAAAATACCTTACCATATCTTTTTATTTACCAAATCCTATCCTTACCATATCCCCAAAATTAATTACCTAAGATTCCATTTCCTACCCAAATTCAAAAAAAAAAAAAAAGGGAAATAAGGGTCTATAGCTGGCACACCCATGTGCCAAGTACAAAAGCACAATACCCAATTCTACTTTTCATAATTACCCATCACTTTCACCATCAAAACACTTCACCAAATTTTTAACTCCTTCTCTCCCTTTTCACGGCACCCCTACAACATATTCCCATTAATCAAACAAAAATTACGCAACACCTTCAAGCTTCATCCATGGCTTCCACAAGATCAAAAATCACAAAAAACCCAAACCCTAAAACCCCAAAGCCTAGCATTCCCACAAATCCTTCTCCAAATCCCAAACAAAAAACACCTACCATGAACCAAACCGAGTCGGGTACGGTCCTTGAGGGTACCAAAAGAAGAAGGTTAAATAAGGGAAAAGCTAGAGTTCAAGATGAAGCTACAACAGAAACCGTTGACACGGTTCTCAAGGTGACTACACGGGTCACATTCCGCGACTTTTCGCCTCAAGAGACCGCTTCCGGGCTTGACAAACTCCGTCTAACGAAAGATGAACTGAAGCTCGTCAATCGGGTTGCTCAGTACGGAATCCATGGGGGTCGTAACTATCCAAAAGCGTGGTGCGATAAATATGAGTCTTTGGGATTTTTCAACGACTTTCTAAACTTTCAAGAATGGGAAACCGTATCGCAATTTTCGGGTCCAGTCTATCCGATTGAGGTAATTCAGTTCATCGCCTCTGTTTCTTTATCTTCCAGAGTGTTGAATGCCGTTGTTAATGGCCGATCAGTTTCGGTCTCCATGACTGATTTTTGTACTCTGTTTTTGGTTCCTGATGATGGAATCCAAATAAACCCGAGTACGTCATGGGACGAACTGTCGGACTCGGATAAGGTGGCAGTCAAGGGATATTTTGATGTTGGTGCAACGTTATCTAGTTGTGTTTTGGCGGGGAATGTGTCCCCAAGGTTGAAGTTTTTGTTGAATTTCTTATGGAACACCATTATTCCGCGTCGGGGAGGACGGGATAAAATTTCTTGTTATGAGATGTTGGTTGTAAAAAGTTGGTTGGAGGGTATTCGGGTTAATCTTCCTTTTCTTGTCTTTTCTCGTATTTCACAAACTGCTTTTTCGGTGACCGAGAACAAAGTTTATTCGGCTCTTGATTTACCCTACGGAATATGGGTGTCACGGCTACTTGAGTCGAAGGGGGTTGTTAATATGGATAGTTATGGGGTTACCGTAAAGGATGAAATGTGTGACACGTTTTTAAAATTCATGAAATTAGAAGCATGTGGTCCGGAGTTGATGTTTATGACCAAGGGGGGTTCGGTTGGGTTGAAGCCGGTTATGGCTGACTTTTCGGGGATCGAGTCTAAGTTGGATATGTTTATGAGAAGTGTGATGGAGAGCCTTGATGCACAAGACAAGAAGATTGATGCGGTGATGGACAAGATTGTTCAAACCGTGGCATTGGGGTCCGCTAGCTTCACCCGTGACCATGGTGGGTCGGGTGTGAGTAGTGAGTTGAGGTCTTGGATGACGGGTGTGGATGATTGCCTAGAAAAATTGGAGAGGAACGTTGTCGATAGTCGACAAGAGATGTATAGGCAAAGGGATCGGATGCAATTTTTGGTGAGCCAAGGCGGTTCATTGGTTAAAAGTGGTACGGAAATGCGTGAGGGGATGCACACTATCTTTGATGCAACGGAGGCTCTTTCCTTGAAAGTTCGAAACTTTGATGTATGCCTTACCGCACAAGCTAATCACGTGAAGTCATGCCTTGATCGCCTTACCACTCTCGAGTACCGCACCCGACCCGGTTACGTTGACCCTAACAAAATCCGCCAACCCAACATGCCTTGATCTTCTTACCTTTGTTTGTTTGTTTCTTGAACTACTTCACCAATCGGCCCATTTTGGCTTGTTAAACTTTATCCTATTCGGCCCATTTGGCAATTAACAATAATCTTGTGGTTTGTAGTTTTTAATTAACATTTGACATTTGATTTTGCTTGTTATATATCGTTTAATATTGCGTATTTTGCATATCTATTTTTTGCCTTGGAGTGTGTTATTCTAGTCGTTTTATATCCTTGTTCTTGTCTTTTCAATGATGCCAAGAGGGGGAAGAAATGATATGATTTGAGTCTTTGCTTAAGCTTGCTCCTTGTCAAGACTCGTTATCTCTTAAAGTCTTTCAAGTTATAACTTTGGCTAAGTTGTTATGTTCTTGCGATCAAAGTTGCTATAACTTTGGAGTGCTTTGTTGAGGGGGAACCATACTTAGTTACAATGTTAAGAGGAAATCATAAGAGACTTGTCATCATCAAAACGGGGGAATTTGTTGGACCTATTTTATAGTTTTGATAATGACATGTGTTTACGAGATAATGTGTTTTACTTGATATATCATATGCGTGTAATTGTGTGCTTTAGTCTTATTATAGCTAGCAACAATTATGAGAAGAAAGATCAAAGTTAGGCATAACTTTGATAAAGTCTGTGAGACAAAGTTATAACAACTTCAGGAATAACTTTGGAAGTTTACATGGAAGTTATAGCTACCCAGTCATAACTTAAAAGAAAATCGCTTCAATCAAGATCTACCTCAAACAACACAAGACTCGAGATGGAGGGTCTTTGTGATCAAGATGAAGAGATGATCCGTATACTGAAGATCTTTGTGAAGATTAGATAGTATAGGTCGTCATTCGGTAACTATTCCATTCGAGAGATTCTATGTTCAAAGTTATAGCTTTAGCCTATAACTTTGGATGATAAATGTTGATGCATGATTTTGGAAATAAATGTTTTAAATGTTTTCAAAAGTGAAAGAGTTTTTTTATATATATCAAAAGTTTTAATAGAGAATATATTTATGAGATTCTATTGTTTAGTAATACAACTTATGGGTTGTCATGCTACCAGGGTTTCTAATATATTCTATCTCAATTTGTTGTTAACCTAATAAGCCCACCTAGGGTTTGAGCCACCTAGGGTTTCGTGTAAACCTAGGTTTATGCCTCCTAGGGTTGCGTGCCTCCTAGGGTTTCGTGAGCTAGGGGATTTCGGCCTATCTAGATTGTTTCCCTTGTTTACCTAATCTAGGTTTCTATTATATCTTTAAAACAATATTTTGAGATATTAAAGATAAATATATTTCTATAAGATAAACCAAATAATATTTTGAGATAAAGATATTTCTAAAAGATAAGCAAATATTATTTTATGATATTAAAGATAAATATCTTTCTTAAATATTAAGCTAGGGTTTTAGATCTACTATGATTCTATTACTATAAATACTCCTTCATATCTTAATTGTAAAAGACACGAAATACATAAGCTTCACACGACACACACATACTTGAGAGTATTTTCCAAAATCGTTTTAAATCAAACCTTTGAGCAAAATATTTAATATTTTTAGAGTTTGTTTTTCAAAAGAATCGTGTATCAATTATTATCAATCGCTTGAGTGAAATACGTTATTGGCTAATAGTACATCATTATAAGCTTACAATTCTTTAACGGGAATTTGTGTGAGTTATATTGTACTTTCTTATTAGCGTAAGATAGTATAGAGTATTTAGCGATACTCACCTTGAGTTATAATCATAGTGTTGATTATACGAGTGGGTTGGTAATTTTTGTAATCCGTGGAAAGGTACTAAGAATTATTAATCGAGAATAGTGGACGTAGTTTTCAACGTGTGAAACTGAACCACTTCAAAAATCGTGTGCCTCTCTCTACTCTCTTTACTTTTCGTTATTTCGTTACTTGCGCTTACTTTGATTAATTAATTAGTTGATTTTAATTCATAAGATCAAATAATTAATTACATATCATATAAATCGAAAAAAGTGGGGCTAGTTTTTAATACTCAATTCTCACCCCCCCCCCCCCCCCCCCCCCCTATTTCGTATTCGATCAATAGACTCTACAGAAAGGATCGCAAATCCGTGTATCACAGCATCCAGGTTGACTTCATCTATCTCTGCTTGCGCGGGCTCTATGTATTCTTCCTGGATACGTTGGCTCTGTAATTTCTATGCATGCGGGCTGGCTGTTGATCGGAGAGCCGCTTTGTAACAGCCCTGATTTTATAATTATGAGTAATTTACTAAAGTCGTAAATTTTATAAATACTTTTATCGGTTAAAATATTTTAAATAGATGATTTATGTCTTCGTCGCTTTAAATTAATGTTAAATTGAATTTATTTTAGTTGGCTAGAAACCGTCGCTTTTCAGTCCGTTATGAGTTCATAATCAAACTCTACTCGAAAATCCAAGTCGGTAAACCAATGTGAGATTTGGGCCTTCTAGCGTTCTCCTTTTCAAAACAAACCCACCATTAAACCTTCATAACTTCATAAACTTAAGACATATTGCATTTCTTCATTTCTCAACGAAACTTGACGACTTTTACATCAATCTTCTCCTCTCATCCTCCTCTTCCTTTTCATAACATAAAATATCTCTTAGCATTTTGATGTGATATGGCTGGGAGAACCCTAAGTTACTCCCCACTGACTTTGGCATTCATGTTTCATGAATTAATAGGTTGCAGGTTGGTGTTGCATGTGGTATGTGGTATGACAAGTGAGCTAACGAGCGTTGTACTTACAACGATTCACCCTTAGCGTTGTAGTTTAAATTAGTTGATATCTTAATTGTGTTTTTATCAAGGGACCGGAATTCCTTACATTTATTTAAGTGCCATTTGTATAAACGATTTATTAAAGTAATCTTTGGTTATATAATATAGTGACATTAGCAGTTTTGCTTTTAAAGTTTTTAAAAATCTTGTTTTTCCGCTGCAAATCTATGTGTTTACTTTATTGTGAAATCATTGGAAACTTCAAACACTAGTGGTAGGTGGAGAGAATTGCCTTCATATCGTGGATCCAGGGCCTGCCAAGGATTTCGTTGTAACTAGATGGCCCATTAATAACCAAATATCTTAGGAGTCGTTTGGTTGCATGTGAGAATTTGTATTGCCTAGGAAGTCATAAAACACATGATTTTAGAATTCATGTGAATTAGTAAACAGTGTTTGGTTGCCATGTAGGAAGTGTAATTCATGTAGGCATTTCAACATACCCTGGGGGACCTAGGTAAGCCACTTACTCCATTATGGAAGAATTGGAATTCATGAGAACTTCCAATTCATGTGAATTAGGGTAACCAAACAATATGCCCATTTTATAATTTACATGAATTTAAGTTCCTATGTTAATTAGTGGGTAACCAAACAACCCTTACATATTTGTTAACTCCCCCAACATAGGTGAGGATGATGATTTCCCCCAGGGAATGCTCTGTTTCGCCACTGAAGCCAACCGGGGGATAGCCTTCTTCACCAGATCCTTTTCAATGAACCCCATGTTCTTAAGTGAATCCCATGTTCTTAAGTGTTTCCAGTGTAATCAGGTTGACTGAGCTTCCACTGTCCACCATGATTTTCCTAACAGTGCAATTCTCTATGGAGAGGGTGATCATCAAGGCATCGTGGTGCTCTTCTGGGGTAGCCTTTGCGTTGGTTTCGTCGAAGGTGATCAAGCGTAGATTCTGGTGGTTGACTCTGCAGGAATATTCCGGCTTATCCCCCTTAGATTCGGTGGCTAGCCTTTTCGGTGCTGAGTACGTGAGCCCACATAGCTCTGATCCCTTTAATTACATTCACAATCCTACTGCACATAGGGGGTGAGGGCAAAATCTGATTTGAGAAATTTACTTTGGCGGAGCTCTTTGGCATGAGGGGGTCCAGATTTCCCTGGTTGTAGTGATACTTGACTTCCTTCCTTAGTGAATAGCACTCGTCGGTGGTATGGCCAATGTAATCCTGGAACTCACATCTTTTCGGAGCGTCCCGCTTGTCGGCAGACCACTCTTCTGGGCGCTTCTTGGGCCACCTGACTTTGTGCCCATGTTCTGTCAGTGCTTTGAGTACCTCGGACAGATCTGTGGAGAATGCATACTCACTTATCTTAGGGGCAGATCCGCTTTGCTCTTCCGTTATGTGCCCTCAGAGACTTTGTTCACCATTCTGCTATAGGTCTTGGATCTTTCGCTCTTCTTCTCCACTGGTGCTTTTTTGGAGGTCTGCTCCAATTCATAGTTGGTTCTCTTGGACCCAAAGTCTTCTTCCAACCTGATAGCAGCCAGTGCCTTTCTTTGTACATCCTCAAAGGTAGAGCATGCATACTTAGTCAAGTCCTTGTACAAATCTGAGTCCTGGTAGAGCCCTTGGCGGAAGGCTTTTAAGACGGTTGTTATGTCGCACCGAGGAATCGCAACTTTGTCTTTATTGAACCTATTCAAGAAATCTCGAGTAGATTCCTCGAACCCTTGTACTATCCGGTAGAGGTCGCTGGTCTGCTGCTCTAGCTTTCGGCTGCTGGTGAACCGCTGGTTGAAAGCATTGACCAAGTCGGCGAAGGATGTGATACTTCGGTTTAGCAGGCTGGCGAACCACTGCAAGGCTGCTCCAGGTAGAGTTGACACAATTCCCCTGCACTTAAATGCTTCTTTTATGGATCTTGTTGTGGTAACCACCATCATCTTTTGCTAATACTGATTGATGTGATCAAGGGGATCTGATGTGTCGTCGTAGAGTGATATAAGATTAATTTGGACAATTTTCCTCTTTATACTCTTATATTTAGACCTTGTTTAATACGGTTTTGGAGTCGGTTTTATCATATTTTGTCCCTTATTCTGCGTAACCTGATATTATATATTTCCGTCTCATTTTATAGGAAATATGCCTAGAGGACGACGAGACGGGATGAGAAGGAAGAACCGTCACCAAAAAATTAAATAAAGGAAGAAGAACAAGGGAAGAAAGAAGGGAGGCCATCCTCTGCCAGTCGCCTGGCAGCCGGTCTGCCGGCAAGAAGACACGGCCATGAGAACAGAGGTGGAAAAGCAAGCGCAAATACCTGTAGTTCCCTGCCGGCAGCCGGTCGACTAGCAGCGACTTATCGCTTGTTGAATTTGAAATTTTTTTGGGCAATTGATATTTGTCTCGCTGGCGGTAAGCAAGTCGGCCGCCGACCCATCAGCAGCCACAAAAAGACGCGGGATTGGATTGGATAAAAAGGCATCCTGTGGATGGCCTTGAGTATTGGCAGGTGAATAATAAAAATTCAATCCCGCTCCCCAACACCCAAAAGATAAACATTAAGCCCGGGGAAGCGCACTTCCTCCTTGAAGTACAAGAAGAAACCCCTCAAAGGAAACCAATTTAAACTTATGGGAGGGATAGACAAGGAGAAACACCATCCAACCTTCACCTCACCGTTCCAACAACCGCCACCTTGGACACAACGCCAAGGTGACTTCTCAACAAGCCAACCTTCCCACCTTCCCCTCCATCTCGGCCTTGTGACTTGGATGGGCAACATGAACCTTGGAATGACTACAGCGGAAAATGAGTGCCAAGAATTAGGAAAGAAGCTTGACCGAATCTACCATGATCAAGCCACCGGCCAATTCCCAGTCTACGACGACTTTTGTAGGCGGGGATATGTAAATCCTGATGCCATTCACCCCTCATATTCACGTGGCCCGATGGTGGCTATTTGAGCCGTGATGGCGGGGCCGTCTATGGAGATCTTCATCTCCGTCCTGATTACTTTGCCGCTCCCTTTTTCTCTACATCGTCCCCTATGCAAGATGAGGGGACTTCTGCACAATGGTTCGACAATCAAATACCGTTATTTGAGAGTGACCAAGGAGTGACCCGGTCAGGAGGTAACACGACGGGGGAGGCTCCTATAAGCACGGATTACCTTATCCGTGTGAGCGAGTTTTATGATGAAGAGTCGGAGTACCAACCCGACACTTAGGTGACCAAGTGATGGCTCACCTTGCTCCCTACCAAATCCAAACACAAGTATGATCCCAAAATCCAACTTTCTCATGCATTTTTGTAACACCCGGAAATGTACCCTATTTTTCTAGTAGAAATATTTTACGAAATCTTTTCAGTAATTTTAAGTTTTAATTTGGAATTTTATGTTTCGAGTCGAATTTAGAATTTCCGAGTTCGTATTTTGAATTTCTGCGAGATTTCATGAAAATCCCGTTTTAAGGCAAGTTTGACTTTTCTTGACTTTTGAGTCGGGTTTGACTTTCTCGACTTTGGAAACCGTCTTTGACTTTTTCCTTCATAACTCACACAACTCCCTCCTTAACCTAATTTCTCATTCAAACACCAAAAACAAATATCTTCTTCCTTAAGAAATCTCATATTTCCCTCATTGAATATCGATCTTTGAATTCGCGTAGCTTCTTCGTTCTTTGATAGAATTTACGTAAGTTCGTCTTATTATTCTTCCCTAACCTTCCTCTATCCGTATTGATAATAAAATTATCGTCTTTCTCGCTTTTCAAGCTTTCCGTCTTTCTCAAGATGAACTTTATTCATCTTTTATGATCTTTATGTAGGTGGTGACCTCCAAGATCCCGACAAAGACTACTACCTTATTGAAGAGGAGCTTGACGACTAGTAGAGACGCATAAAGGTAACGGTGAAGGGTTACTCGATATCATTTACGTGTTTTACATGTTTATATGCTAGAAATCGTATTTAGAATACGATTAGGAAGATTAGAAATCATGCTATGATTAATGGATGATGTTATATGATGAATGTTGATGATATATATGGATTGTTGATGATTATTAGAAGTATATATGAGAATTGGATTGAATTGGTTAAGTGAGCAAGGCTCACGGGTGAAGAGGTGCTCCCAGCCGGTCGACCGGCCGCCGGTCTGACCACCGGCTGGGAACACATCAGTAACACTTTTGGAAATTGAGAATTTGTATGAAGTGGTGCTCCAGGCCGGCCCACCGGCCACCGGTCCATCCACCGGCCTGGAACACATCAGTAAGGGAAGTTGTGATTTTGGTGTAGTGCTCTGTGCCGGTCGACCGGCCGCCGGTCCACCGACCGGCCCAGACCACATGTCTCTGTTTTATGTGATTTTTGGATTTTGCATGTGTTCTAAGCCGGCCCACCGGCCACCGGTCACTTGCCCGGCCTGCAACACGGCTGTGTTGTTTTCTTTTGACTTCTAAAACTCGTGATTTATAATAGTTCGCATGATCGGTTTATCGTATAATTTTACGTAGGGTCTTATAATATTCATGTTTTGAATATACGACATTTTATTCGCTTGTATCACATGTTTTGTGACGGTTTTTCTATGTCCCACTTTGAGTCGGTTTTTACAAATGATACGGTTTGAGCACGGTTTTGTCTTGTGCTTTGTATTCTCATTCCCTTGGCTACCTTTCCGTTCGTAAGGCTGGAATGTCGGAACGGAGAGGTATCCTACTGCTTAAATGCATGTGTTAGTGGGCATACGACGAAGTTGTTGGGAGTTGAACGCTATGCGTTGATCGACCCGGCCGTCAAATGTTGTGTACTTGCAAGGTGGTGTTATTTGCATGTAGCGTACCGCTTGTTATGAGGCTTGAGCTCTTTCCGCCTCTTTCGTGAATTGATCTACCGAATTTGGGGTACTCGGCGTCTTTGTAAGACCGAGTCTTGGATGCGAAATGTCATCGCATGTCGAATCGGAAAACGTTTATTCCGAGAATCT
>JAIUZE010004502.1:0-21573 GCA_022085475.1 Heliosperma pusillum
TCCATCTGTATGGTAGACTCCACAACTAACAATCCACATGAAAGATTTATTACGCACTCTTATCTTCTTAGTTTCATCAAACCCTTACTAGAAACCACCGCAAAATATTTATATCTAGGGAAACATGATCGCTAACAACCACAAGGTAAAGGAGACTTACCATAAAAATCCCTTGATTCAATTTACTTCAAACTCATTATCCTATATTTACAATGAACTTTCTCATCCTCGAAAGTCAAAACACAATCCGCGCAACAAACATAATTATCTAGGATCCAACTAGCCTCATCCAAAGTCTCACGACAAGGGAAAATTCCCAATCCATTATCGATTATATAATAATTTTTTAATACGCCATAACATCCTTAATTCGATCACTACTATGCTCGAAGCCTCAAATGTAAATAGTCACATTAGCAAAACTATGATGGTTACTAATCCTCAAGATAAATGGGTTCTCTATTCTAACTCTATAATCCATAACAACCGAGCATTCACTATCCAAAGCTTGCAACGAACATTTCTCAATCTCGAACTATGAGTCCTTAAGAATAAAAGAGAATTACTAATTCCAAACCACAAATGGCCAATTACTTGGCAATCAGACAACAATTTAAATCATATAGCTCATCTAAAACTCAATATGAATCGATTTTCATTTACGACAATACTCCTCAAACTTTGGGTACCGACTCAAATTCCCTAAAGCAAAGTCTCTTTTAGAATCCACCAATTAGAGACATCAATTTCCCAAATGACATACCAAGCAACCGTTATAGTACCCAACAACAACGAACTATTATCATGATCAACTCAATTCTCAAAATAGCACTACAATACCAAGCTCCAAATCTAAAACTACTAAGAGAGGATACATTATCACTATTAGGATTCATCCTAGAGCTTAAGTCCTATTTTCCATGATGAATTATAACATGAAATTTGCTCAATCCAAGGACACATATTCTAGCTAAAGAATCCCAAATTACATCACGCTTATTCTTTGAGCCTTACAAACGGAATATCCAATCCACTAGAGAAAAGATGAAGGAGCAACGAGATAGAAAACGATAAGGAATCTCAAGGAGAACACGAGAATAAATAAGGCAAGAGATTATAAGAGAGGAGCGCTGAAAATAACGAGGTCAAGGAAGGGACAAAGCAGATAGTAGCGTTATGAAGATATCCGAGTAAGAATGTGACACCCTCAAAAATTGGAAAAAAATTTAAACATGTAATTTCTAAATAAAAACTGCATGGATATGTTTGTAATAGGTTCATTTGAGTAAAAACCTGTAATTTTTAAAACCTGAACCTGTTATAAAGATATCCTAATAGAAGGTGTCAAAACATGCAAGGTCTAAACAAACTTATTTACATAACCATCGCTATAAATAGCGAAGAACAAAATGATACAAAACAAATGTACAGAGGAGACATATGTCTCTAAAAGTGTGACATACATGTCACTACAAAATGGGAACCAATCTAAGTTCCAAGGTTACTTTGCTCGCTAGCTCGTCCGTGTACCCCATATAAGCATCACCTACCTGTCAATCGCATTTTATACAAACACGAAAGCCACAGTCAGTGGGGAGTAACTCCGAGTTCTCCCAGCCACGAAATGTCATGTTAATATAACATGAAAGCATATAAATATGAGCAAATATAATACATAGCCCATTTAAAGGCTAAACCATCAAGCTTTTCATGTGAAATTCAATATAAACAACATATAGTCCTAGTATGTGAATACTAGACCAACTCAAGCTACACTATCATGTGAGTCACATATCATACGGGAATCCAAACTCTATCAACCATAGCCGGCTTGCATCTCACCTTCTATGTTTCATAGAATCATCAAACAAGAAAGGGCAATATATCTAGAGACAGGCATAAGTTCCTAGTACAGTCAATAGTCACTTTGTAACTCGAGTCTATACCACGAGGTAGGGAAGCTAGTATTTTAGCTCAGAGGTTACATTTAAAACATGGCCAAGATACAACTCAACCCTAATCCTAGACTGCGCAGACCTAGAGAAATGCGGATAAAACCACCGCACCCAAGACTCATGATAAAACCACATGAGTACCCTAAGGAGTCCACCAAAGGGTTGGCTAGTACTTAAGCTGACCATCCACTCACAAAATAGGCAGAAAAGTCATGCCCCAGCTTGGATATAAACCCACCAAGCCGGGAACACAAAGGCTATTAAGCCGTGAACATACACTCGTCAAAGACTATAATGACCTATCTATGACAATGACTGAAAATATCACTTAAGACCTCGTCCCAAGTGAATACTTTAGCCAACTTAACAATAAAAAGGGCAAAAAGTCCAAACTTGTAAATACAAATGATCACAAGCTAGCATATGGACGACTACATACAAATATAATCAAATGACAATCCAACATTCCAAACCAACATGGCCAAGGCATTAAAATATAACATTCAATATCAACCATAGTCATCCAAACTTACCCCAAAGACAAATCCCCGACCCAAGTCCCGCGACGGGTCATTGGTCAAATCAGGGCTGACCGGTTTAAACCTAATTTGACCAAACTCATTCGGTCATATTGGCCCAGCTCAGAGTCTTGACTCATTTTGACTCAAATCACACAATTCAACATAATACAATTCATGTGAAAATTATCAACATAAGGAAAAATTATTCCAACTTATAAGCTAACCCATTTCCAACAATTTCTCATAATAATAAAAATTACTAATACACCAAAATATCAACATGTTCAATTGTACAAATGACAAACACAAAGCATCAAACAAAGGCTCAAACACACAACCCGAACAACAGCCAAACCCGGCCACACACATGCTACAAACACGCCACAAACACGCCGCAAACACGCCACAAACACGCCCCACACACGGCCTGTTTTGGGCTGTTTTGGGCAGCCCTACTATCTCCTTCCTTTTCCATCCAAAACCCGTCTCAACAATGATACAAAACCATTCCAACAACACACAACCATTATCAATTCAATTCAACACTACAAACATATGAAATAACCATAAAACTAATAAACTTAACAACAATAATTCATATGAATAAAACCTAACAAATTACTACTCACATAACATCCAACACATAACAACTGTGACATTATATCGTCGAGTAACTCGGAATAGTTACCTTAAGCTAGAAAAACGAAAGTAACCCTTGAGAAAACCCTAAAAACCGCGACTACCCTTCGTCCTCTACTATATATGAGTCTCCTAAGTCGTCTTCATGATCTTCACCTATTTAAAACAACAAAAACACAACAATTATCACATAAACCGAAATTATACCCAAAAATAAGCTTAAATCGAAATTAGGGAAACTGGAATTAAAATATACTAGGATGTAGATCTTGAAGAGAGGATTCCGAATATATAAATTTTGCGAAAATCGGACTAGAAACGAAGAAGTTATGCTGAAATTACGATTGTAAGTTTTTTTTGGATTTTTGATGTCGGTAGAACGAATTGGGGAAAAGAAAAATGAAACCTAAGGGAGAGGGGAAGGCTGGCTGTCATAAGGCTCATGGGGTATTGGGTCTATTTTTTTTTTTCTCGGTTTTGGTTCGATTTGACGGGAATTCGAATTATTCGTCAAACGCGATTTCCGACAACGCTAAAGTTTTTAAACACAAGTTTACTAGAATTTTAAGTACTCCTATGCCTAATATCCTAACTCATTTACCCAACGACCGTAAGAAATGGAAAATCCCATTTTTACGACTTTTCTTTGAAATACTCTTTTATTAAAGAAAAAGGTTTAAATATAGTTTAAATTACTTTTAAACATTTCCAAACTATCAAAAATAATTATATTACTTCAAAATAAAATAAAATTATATTTTGTCGAATTATTATTATTTCAATTAAATTAATATTAAATTAAAGTTGATTTAAAATATTATTTTTAAAATATAATAACGGTCCAAATTTACGGGGTGTTACAATCATCCCTCCTTTTAAAAAGTTTCGTCCCCGAAACTTAGAAGAAAGAATCATTGTATATATATAAGTCTATCTTTTAAAATCAAATAAATAAAATTTTCAAGATATGAACGTATGAAAATATAAGTGTCCTTTCAATGGAACGGAGATACTCTTGTCGATCACTCAAGAACATCAATATTCCAATTCAAGGACATAAAAATACACTTTTACACCAACGAATGAGCAAACTAATTATCGGACGTCTCCAATAACAAGCTTTAACACCCATTGACGTTAAAACCAGTGAAAAACATTAAAATATTTTCAACACCTTTAGTTTAAAATTTTTATAATAAGGGTAATAACTCCACTAGCTATAACTAAATTCTAACTACGGTTACTAAACACTAAGCAAGGACTATTAACGCGGAGAATACGTAAGAAAAAGAAATAACCTCGCGAGAAGAGTTCGGGATATTTAGCTAACATAGAAGATTCAGGCTCCCAAGTTTCTTCTTCGACATTTCCACAACGCCAGAGGACACGAACTAGGGGCACAACTTTGCTCCTAAGTTGCTTGTTTGCTCTTTCGAGGATTCGGATCGGGCTTTCTTCCAAAATCAAGCCAGGCTCTAAATCTAGAATTTCCTCTTGAATGACATGGCTCAGATCACTAATGTACTTCCTTAACTGAGATACATGGAAGACATTATGAACCTTGCTCAAATTCGGAGGCAACTCCAAACGGTAAGCAACGGAACCAATCTTTTCAAGCACACGGAATGGACCAATATATTTGGGACTTAGCTTCCCTTTTACACCAAACCGTTTCACCCCTTTCATAGGTGATACCTTGAGGAATACTCGATCATCAACTTCAAAGGTAAGTGGTCGACGACGGATATCGGCATAAGATTTCTGTCGGTCTTGAGCGGATTTCATGCGCTCTCTAATGATCTGAACCTGATTGACGGTCTCAGTCACCAAATCGGGTCCTAACACATGAGCATTTTGGACTTGATCCCAACAGACAGGAGTACGACACTTCCTACCATACAAAGCTTCATAAGGTGACATTTTAATAGAGGCTTGATAGCTATTGTTGTAGGAGAATTCAACAAGAGGTAAACATTTCTCCCAAGAAGTATGAAAATCTAAGGCACAAGCTCGGAGAAGATCCTCTAATGTCTGGATAGTCCTCTCAGTCTGTCCGTCTGTAGCGGCATGAAAAGCTGTACTCATTAGTAGCTTACTACCCATGGCTTCTTGTAAAGCAGTCCAGAAACGAGAACAGAATCTAGGGTCTCGGTCTGAAACTATATCTTTAGGAACTCCATGGTAGCGTACTATCTCTTTCACATAGGCACCAGCTAGAACATTTAAATTCCATGTTTCCTTGATCGGTATAAATCTAGCACATTTGGTCAGTCGATCTACAACTACCCAAACAGCATCCTTTCCACCAGTAGTTCTAGGTAAAGCCATCACAAAGTCCATGGCAATGGACTCCCATTTCCAAAGAGGAACATCCAAAGGTTGTAGCAAACCTCCGGGTTTCTGATGCTCAATTTTCACTTTCTGGCAGGTAAGACATTTGCTAACATAATCTAGGACATCAATCTTCATTCTAGGCCACCAAAATTGTAATCTCAAGTCTTTATACATCTTGTCACCACCAGGATGAATAGAATAAGGAGAAAGGTGAGCCTCAACAAGGATCCTCTTTCTCAACTCAGCTACATTCGGAACATACATCCTACCATGGTAACGAAGATATCCATCACTATCCACCACACAATCCTTAGCTTGCCCAAGCTGAATTTTTGCTTGAATGGATTTGAAAGTAGCATCTTCAGGTAGGCAAGTACGGATCTCACGGTAAAAGTCAGGTTCTGCACTCAAGGCACTAAGATGATCAAAGCCCTTCTCAACCAGGCTTATCCCTAACTTTTGAAATTCTACGATAAATTCATGAGGTAATTCACGGATAGTGTTCAAAGAGTGACAAGTCTAGTGGCATAGTGAGAAAGTTCATTGAAGTTATCGGTAAAGGCTTGAACAGAAAGATTTCCTTGCTTCAATTCCATGAACTCTTTAAGTCTTTGTTGTTTCAGCTCTTTTGGATAGAATCTAGTTTCAACTAGATCCTTAAAGCGATCCCAACCAAAGCCAGGTTCAAGAATAGAAGTAGGACCAGTCATAGACCACCATCTATCCGCTTCTTTCACAAGGAAATGAGAAGCCAATTTCACCTTGTCACCTTCACGAACTTCATACAAGGCAAAACTCTTCTCCAATTCACGGAACCATTCAGTGAGTGCCACTGGATCTACTTCACCACCATACGTCTTGGTGTTGTTTCGAGTTAATTGATTTGCCACCCAAGTATAAGTGCCAGGGGCACCTTCTGGAGGCGGAGTAGGAAGAGGAGCAGGAACAGGTTGGTTTTGTTGATTCTGAAGAATCTGAGTAAGAGCTTGTAGGATTGCATTATCTACAGCTTTTCTTGGAGGAGCCATCTTACAAAAGAAGACATTGGCTTACTTAACAAAGACTTACTTAACAAATAGCAATCACAAAAAGACTACAACATAAAGTCCTAAATCTACCCATCCTACCCATCTCTCAAGTTTATTATTTCAAGGTCAAGTTATTTATAGTAGGGTGCACAAACGTGCGTTGAGAGCAAATAAGCTCTGATACCAACTGTGACACCCTCAAAAATCGCGGAAAAATTAAACACGTAATTTCTAAATAAAAACTGCATGGATATGTTTGTAATAGGTTCATTTGAGTAAAAACCTGTAATTTTTAAAACCTGAACCTGTTATAAAGATATCCTAATAGAAGGTGTCAAAACATGCAAGGTCTAAACAAACTTATTTACATAACCATCGCTATAAATAGCGGAGAACAAAATGATACAAAACAAATGTACAGAGGGAGACATATGTCTCTAAAAGTGTGACATACGTGTCACTACAAAATGGGAACCAATCTAAGTTCCAAGGTTACTTTGCTCGCTAGCTCGTCCGTGTACCCCATATAAGCATCACCTACCTGTCAATCGCATTTTATACAAACACGAAAGCCACAGTCAGTGGGGAGTAACTCCGAGTTCTCCCAGCCACGAAATGTCATGTTAATATAACATGAAAGCATATAAATATGAGCAAATATAATACATAGCCCATTTAAAAGCTAAACCATCAAGCTTTTCATGTGAAATTCAATATAAATAACATATAGTCCTAGTATGTGAATACTAGACCAACTCAAGCTACACTATCATGTGAGTCACATATCATACGGGAATCCAAACTCTATCAACCATAGCCGGCTTGCATCTCACCTTCTATGTTTTATAGAATCATCAAACAAGAAAGGGCAATATATCTAGAGGCAGGCATAAGTTCCTAGTACAGTCAATAGTCACTTTGTAACTCGAGTCTATACCACGAGGTAGGGAAGCTAGTATTTTAGCTCAGAGGTTACATTTAAAACATGGCCAAGATACAACTCAACCCTAATCCTAGACTGCGCAGACCTAGAGAAATGCGGATAAAACCACCGCACCCAAGACTCATGATAAAACCACATGAGTACCCTAAGGAGTCCACCAAAGGGTTGGCTAGTACTTAAGCTGACCATCCACTCACAAAATAGGCAGAAAAGTCATGCCCCAGCTTGGATATAAACCCACCAAGCCGGGAACACAAAGGCTATTAAGCCGTGAACATACACTCGTCAAAGACTATAATGACCTATCTATGACAATGACCGAAGATATTTACTTAGGACCTCGTCCCAAGTGAATACTTTAGCCAACTTAACAATAAGAAGGGCAAAACGTCCAAACTTGTACACACAAATGATCACAACCTCGCTTATGGAAGGCTACACACGAGTATAATCAAATGATAATACAACATTACAAAACAACATGGCCAAGGCATCTAATTTCCAATATATAAATTATAAATATTTAAGCATCATTTTATAATATTCATTATCAACCAAATTCATCCAAACTTACCCCAAAGACAAATCCCTGACCCAAGTCCCGCGACGGGTCATTGGTCAAATCAGGGCTGACCGGTTAAACCTAATTTGACCAAACTCATTCGGTCATATTGGCCCAGCTCAGAGTCTTGACTCATTTTGACTCAAATCACACAATTCAACATAATACAATTCATGTGAAAATTATCAACATAAGGAAAACTTATTCCAACTTATAAGCTAACCCATTTCCAACAATTTCTCATAATAATAAAAATTACTAATACACCAAAATATCAACATGTTCAATTGTACAAATGACAAACACAAAGCATCAAACAAAGGCTCAAACACACAACCCGAACAACAGCCAAACCCGGCCACACACATGCCACAAACACGCCACAAACACGCCGCAAACACGCCACCAACACGCCCCACACACGGCCTGTTTTGGGACTGTTTTGGGCAGCCCTACTATCTCCTTCCTTTTCCATCCAAAACCCGTCTCAACAATGATACAAAACCATTCCAACAACACACAACCATTATCAATTCAATTCAACACTAATAACATATGAAATAACCATAAAACTAATAAACTTAACAACAAAAATTCATATGAATAAAACCTAACAAATTACTACTCACATAACATCCAACACATAACAAATGTAACATTATATCGTCGAGTAACTCGGAATAGTTACCTTAAGCTAGAAAAACGAAAGTAACCCTTGAGAAAACCCTAAAAACAGTAGCTACCCATCATCCTCTACTATATAGGAGTCCCCTATATCATCCTCATAATCTTCACCTATTGAAAACAACAAAAACACAATGATAATTACTAAAACCGAAATTATGCTCAAAATCATCTTAAATCGACATAATGAAAACTGAAATTAAAACATACTAGGTTGTAGATCTTGAAGAGAGGATTCCGAAAATATAAATGTTGTGAAAATCGGACTAGAAACGAAGAAATTATGATGAAATTAGTGATTGAAAGGAAGAAAAAAGTTAGGGTTTGGTTGATGTTGATGATGAATGTTTTAGAACACAAATGAAAGGGTAAGGGGCTGTCAAGAGTCAAGGGGAGTTTTGGTCTATTTTTTTTTACTCGGTTTTGATTCGTTTTGACGGAAATTCGAATTATTCGTCAAACGCGATTTTCGACAACGCTAAAGTTTTTAAACACGAGTTTACTAAAAAATTAAGTACCCCAATGCCCTATATCCTAACTCATTTACCCAACGACCGTAAGGAATAGAAAATCCCATTTTTACGACTTTTCTTTGAAATACTCTTTTATTAAAGAAAAAGGTTTAAATATAGTTTAAATTACTTTTAAACATTTCCAAACTATCAAAAATAATTATATTACTTCAAAATAAAATAAAATTATATTTTGTCGAATTATTATTTTATCAATTAAATTAATATTAAATTAAAGTTGATTTAAAATATTATTTTTAAAATATCATAACGGTCCAAATTTACGGGGTGTTACAATCATCCCTCCTTTTAGAAAGTTTCGTCCCCGAAACTTAGAAGAAAGAATCATTGTATATATATAAGTCTATCTTTTAAATCAAATAAACAAAATTTTCAAGATATGAACGTATGAAAATATAAGTGTCCTTTTAATGGAACGGAGATACTCTTGTCGATCACTCAAGAACATCAATATTCCAATTCAAGGACATAAAAATACACTTTTACACCAACGAATGAGCAAACTAATTATCGGACGTCTCCAATAACAAGCTTTAACACCCATTGACGTTAAAACCAGTGGAAAACATTAAAATATTTTCAACTCCTTTAGTTTAGAATTTTTATAATAAGGGTAATAACTCCACTAGCTATAACTAAATTCTAACTACGGTTTCTAAACACTAAGCAAGGACTATTAACGCGGAGAATACGTAAGAAAAAGGAATAACCTCACGAGAAGAGTTCGGGATATTTAGCTAACATAGAAGATTCAGGCTCCCAAGTTTCTTCTTCGACCTTTCCACAACGCCAGAGGACACGAACTAGGGGCACAACTTTGCTCCTAAGTTGCTTGTTTGCTCTTTCGAGGATCCGGATCGGCCTTTCTTCCAAAGTCAAGCTAGGCTCTAAATCTAGAATTTCCTCTTGAATGTCATGGCTCGGATCACTAATGTACTTCCTTAACTGAGATACATGGAAGACATTATGAACCTTGCTCAAATTCGGAGGCAACTCCAAACGGTAAGCAACGGAACCAATCTTTTCAAGCACACGGAATGGACCAATATATTTGGGACTTAGCTTCCCTTTTACACCAAACCGTTTCACCCCTTTCGTAGGTGATACCTTGAGGAATACTCGATCATCAACTTCAAAGGCAAGTGGCCGACGACGGATATCGGCATAAGATTTCTGTCGGTCTTGAGCGGATTTCATGCGCTCTCTAATGATCTGAACCTGATTGACGGTCTCAGTCACCAAATCAGGTCCTAACACATGAGCATTTTGGACTTGATCCCAACAGACAGGAGTACGACACTTCCTACCATACAAAGCTTCATAAGGTGACATTTTAATAGAGGCTTGATAGATATTGTTGTAGGAGAATTCAACAAGAGGTAAACATTTCTCCCAAGAAGTATGAAAATCTAAGGCACAAGCTCGGAGAAGATCTTCTAATGTCTGGATAGTCCTCTCAGTCTGTCCGTCTGTAGCGGCATGAAAAGCTGTACTCATTAGTAGCTTACTACCCATGGCTTCTTGTAAAGCAGTCCAGAAACGAGAACAGAATCTAGGGTCTCGGTCTGAAACTATATCTTTAGGAACTCCATGGTAGCGTACTATCTCTTTCACATAGGCACCAGCTAGAACATTTAAATTCCATGTTTCCTTGATCGGTATAAATCTAGCACATTTGGTCAGTCGATCTACAACTACCCAAACAGCATCCTTTCCACCAGTAGTTCTAGGTAAAGCCATCACAAAGTCCATGGCAATGGACTCCCATTTCCAAAGAGGAACATCCAAAGGTTGTAGCAAACCTCCGGGTTTCTGATGCTCAATTTTCACTTTCTGGCAGGTAAGACATTTGCTAACATAATCTAGGACATCAATCTTCATTCTAGGCCACCAAAATTGTAATCTCAAGTCTTTATACATCTTGTCACCACCAGGATGAATAGAATAAGGAGAAAGGTGAGCCTCAACAAGGATCCTCTTTCTCAACTCAGCTACATTCGGAACATACATCCTACCATGGTAACGAAGATATCCATCACTATCCACCACACAATCCTTAGCTTGCCCAAGCTGAATTTTTGCTTGAATGGATTTGAAAGTAGCATCTTCAGGTAGGCAAGTACGGATCTCACGGTAAAAGTCAGGTTCTGCACTCAAGGCACTAAGATGATCAAAGCCCTTCTCAACCAGGCTTATCCCTAACTTTTGAAATTCTACGATAAATTCATGAGGTAATTCACGGATAGTGTTCAAAGAGTGACAAGTCTAGTGGCATAGTGAGAAAGTTCATTGAACTTATCGGTAAAGGCTTGAACAGAAAGATTTCCTTGCTTCAATTCCATGAACTCTTTAAGTCTTTGTTGTTTCAGCTCTTTTGGATAGAATCTAGTTTCAACTAGATCCTTAAAGCGATCCCAACCAAAGCAAGGTTCAAGAATAGAAGTAGGACCAGTCATAGACCACCATCTATCCGCTTCTTTCACAAGGAAATGAGAAGCCAATTTCACCTTGTCACCTTCACGAACTTCATACAAGTCAAAACTCTTCTCCAATTCACGGAACCATTCAGTGAGTGCCACTGGATCTACTTCACCACCATACGTCTTGGTGTTGTTTCGAGTTAATTGATTTGCCACCCAAGTATAAGTGCCAGGGGCACTTTCTGGAGGCGGAGTAGGAAGAGGAGCAGGAACAGGTTGGTTTTGTTGATTCTGAAGAATCTGAGTAAGAGCTTGTAGGATTGCATTATCTACAGCTTTTCTTGGAGGAGCCATCTTACAAAAGAAGACATTGGCTTACTTAACAAAGACTTACTTAACAAATAACAATCACAAAGAGACTACAACATAAAGTCCTAAATCTACCCATCCTACCCATCTCTCAAGTTTATTATTTCAAGGTCAAGTTATTTATAGTAGGGTGCACAAACGTGCGTTGAGAGCAAATAAGCTCTGATACCAACTGTGACACCCTCAAAAATCGCGGAAAAATTAAACACGTAATTTCTAAATAAAAACTGCATGGATATGTTTGTAATAGGTTCATTTGAGTAAAAACCTGTAATTTTTAAACCCTGAACCTGTTATAAAGATATCCTAATAGAAGGTGTCAAAACATGCAAGGTCTAAACAAACTTATTTACATAACCATCGCTATAAATAGCGGAGAACAAAATGATACAAACCAAATGTACAGAGGGAGACATATGTCTCTAAAAGTGTGACATACATGTCACTACAAAATGGGAACCAATCTAAGTTCCAAGGTTACTTTGCTCGCTAGCTCGTCCGTGTACCCTATATAAGCATCACCTACCTGTCAATCGCATTTTATACAAACACGAAAGCCACAGTCAGTGGGGAGTAACTCCGAGTTCTCCCAGCCACGAAATGTCATGTTAATATAACATGAAAGCATATAAATATGAGCAAATATAATACATAGCCCATTTAAAGGCTAAACCATCAAGCTTTTCATGTAAAATTCAATATAAATAACATATAGTCCTAGTATGTGAATACTAGACCAACTCAAGCTACACTATCATGTGAGTCACATATCATACGGGAATCCAAACTCTATCAACCATAGCCGGCTTGCAACTCACCTTCTATGTTTCATAGAATCATCAAACAAGAAAGGGCAATATATCTAGAGACAGGCATAAGTTCCTAGTACAGTCAATAGTCACTTTGTAACTCGAGTCTATACCACGAGGTAGGGAAGCTAGTATTTTAGCTCAGAGGTTACATTTAAAACATGGCCAAGATACAACTCAACCCTAATCCTAGACTGCGTAGACCTAGATAAATGCGGATAAAACCACCGCACCCAAGACTCATGATAAAACCACATGAGTACCCTAAGGAGTCCACCAAAGGGTTGGCTAGTACTTAAGCTGACCATCCACTCACAAAATAGGCAGAAAAGTCATGCCCCAGCTTGGATATAAACCCACCAAACCGGGAACACAAAGGCTATTAAGCCGTGAACATACACTCGTCAAAGACTATAATGACCTATCTATGACAATGACCGAAGATATTTACTTAGGACCTCGTCCCAAGTGAATACTTTAGCCAACTTAACAATAAGAAGGTCAAAAAGTCCAAACTTGTACACACAAATGATCACAACCTCGCTTATGGAAGGCTACACACGAGTATAATCAAATGATAATACAACATTACAAAACAACATGGCCAAGGCATCTAATTTCCAATATATAAATTATAAATAGTTAAGCATCATTTTATAATATTCATTATCAACCAAAGTCATCCAAACTTACCCCAAAGACAAATCCCCGACCCAAGTCCCGCGACGGGTCATTGGTCAAATCAGGGCTGGCCGGTTTAAACCTAATTTGCCCAAACTCATTCGGTCATATTGGCCCAGCTCAGAGTCTTGACTCATTTTGACTCAAATCACACAATTCAACATAATACAATTCATGTGAAAATTATCAACATAAGGAAAAATTATTCCAACTTATAAGCTAACCCATTTCCAACAAGTTCTCATAATAATAAAAATTACTAATACACCAAAATATCAACATGTTCAATTGTACAAATGACAAACACAAAGCATCAAACAAAGGCTCACACACACAACCCGAACAACAGCCAAACCCGGCCACACACATGCCACAAACACGCCACAAACACGCCGCAAACACGTCACAAACACGCCCCACACACGGCCTGTTTTGGGGCTGTTTTGGGCAGCCCTACTATCTCCTTCCTTTTCCATCAAAAACCCGTCTCAACAATGATACAAAACCATTCCAACAACACACAACCATTATCAATTCAATTCAACACTACAAACATATGAAATAACCATACAACTAATAAACTTAACAACAATAATTCATATGAATAAAACCTAACAAATTACTACTCACATAACATCCAACACATAACAAATGTAACACTATATCGTCGAGTAACTCGGAATAGTTACCTTAAACTAGAAAAAACAAAAGTAACACTTGAGAAAACCTTAAAAACAGTAGCTACCCATCATCCTCTACTATATAGGAGTCGCCTATATCATCCTCATAATCTTCACCTAGTAAAAACAACAAAAACACAATGATAATTACTAAAACCGAAATTATGCTCAAAATCATCTTAAATCGACATAATGAAAACTGAAATTAAAACATACTAGGTTGTAGATCTTGAAGAGAGGATTCCGAAAATATAAATTTTGTGAAAATCGGACTAGAAACGAAGAAATTATGATGAAATTAGTGATTGAAAGGAAGAAAAAAGTTAGGGTTTGGTTGATGTTGATGATGAATGTTTTAGAACACAAATGAAAGGGTAAGGGGGCTGTAAAGAGTCCAGGGGAGTTTTGGTCTATTTTTTTTTTACTCGGTTTTGATTCGTTTTGACGGAAATTCGAATTATTCGTCAAACGCGATTTTCGACAACGCTAAAGTTTTTAAACACGAGTTTACTAAAAAATTAAGTACCCCAATGCCCTATATCCTAACTCATTTACCCAACGACCGTAAGGAATAGAAAATCCCATTTTTACGACTTTTCTTTGAAATACTCTTTTATTAAAGAAAAAGGTTTAAATATAGTTTAAATTACTTTTAAACATTTCCAAACTATCCAAAAATAATTATATTACTTCAAAATAAAATAAAATTATATTTTGTCGAATTATTATTATTTCAATTAAATTAATATTAAATTAAAGTTGATTTAAAATATTACTTTTAAAATATAATAACGGTCCAAATTTACGGGGTGTTACAATCATCCCTCCTTTTAAAAAGTTTCGTCCCCGAAACTTAGAAGAAAGAATCATTGTCTATATATAAGTCTATCTTTTAAAATCAAATAAATAAAATTTTCAAGATATGAACGTATGAAAATATAAGTGTCCTTTCAATGGAACGGAGATACTCTTGTCGATGACTCAAGAACATCAATATTCCAATTCAAGGACATAAAAATACACTTTTATACCAACGAATGAGCAAACTAATTATCGGACGTCTCCAATAACAAGCTTTAACACCCATTGACGTTAAAACCAGTGAAAAACATTAAAATATTTTCAACACCTTTAGTTTAAAATTTTTATAATAAGGGTAATAACTCCACTAGCTATAACTAAATTCTAAATACGGTTTCTAAACACTAAGCAAGGACTATTAACGCGGAGAATACGTAAGAAAAAGGAATAACCTCACGAGAAGAGTTCGGGATATTTAGCTAACATAGAAGATTCAGGCTCCCAAGTTTCTTCTTCGACATTTCCACAACGCCAGAGGACACGAACTAGGGGCACAACTTTGCTCCTAAGTTGCTTGTGTGCTCTTTCGAGGATCCGGATCGGCCTTTCTTCCAAAGTCAAGCTAGGCTCTAAATCTAGAATTTCCTCTTGAATGACATGGCTCGGATCACTAATGTACTTCCTTAACTGAGATACATGGAAGACATTATGAACCTTGCCCAAATTCGGAGGCAACTCCAAACGGTAAGCAACGGAACCAATCTTTTCAAGCACACGGAATGGACCCATATATTTGGGACTTAGCTTCCCTTTTACACCAAACCGTTTCACCCCTTTCATAGGTGATACCTTGAGGAATACTCGATCATCAACTTCAAAGGCAAGTGGTCGACGACGGATATCGGCATAAGATTTCTGTCGGTCTTGAGCGGATTTCATGCGCTCTCTAATGATCTGAACCTGATTGACGGTCTCAGTCACCAAATTGGGTCCTAACACATGAACATTTTGGACTTGATCCCAACAGACAGGAGTACGACACTTCCTACCATACAAAGCTTCATAAGGTGACATTTTAATAGAGGCTTGATAGCTATTGTTGTAGGAGAATTCAACAAGAGGTAAACATTTCTCCCAAGAAGTATGAAAATCTAAGGCACAAGCTCGGAGAAGATCCTCTAATGTCTGGATAGTCCTCTCAGTCTGTCCGTCTGTAGCGGCATGAAAAGCTGTACTCATTAGTAGCTTACTACCCATGGCTTCTTGTACAGCAGTCCAGAAACGAGAACAGAATCTAGGGTCTCGGTCTGAAACTATATCTTTAGGAACTCCATGGTAGCGTACTATCTCTTTCACATAGGCACCAGCTAGAACATTTAAATTCCATGTTTCCCTGATCGGTATAAATCTAGCACATTTGGTCAGTCGATCTACAACTACCCAAACATCATCCTTTCCACCAGTAGTTCTAGGTAAAGCCATCACAAAGTCCATGGCAATGGACTCCCATTTCCAAAGAGGAACATCCAAAGTTTGTAGCAAACCTCCGGGTTTCTGATGCTCAATTTTCACTTTCTGGCAGGTAAGACATTTGCTAACATAATCTAGGACATCAATCTTCATTCTAGGCCACCAAACTTGTAATCTCAAGTCTTTATACATCTTGTCACCACCAGGATGAATAGAATAAGGAGAAAGGTGAGCCTCAACAAGGATCCTCTTTCTCAACTCAGCTACATTCGGAACATACATCCTACCATGGTAACGAAGATATCCATCACTATCCACCACACAATCCTTAGCTTGCCCAAGCTAAATTTTTGCTTGAATGGATTTGAAAGTAGCATCTTCAGGTAGGCAAGTACGGATCTCACGGTAAAAGTCAGGTTCTGCACTCAAGGCACTAAGATGATCAAAGCCCTTCTCAACCAGGCTTATCCCTAACTTTTGAAATTCTACGATAAATTCATGAGGTAATTCACGGATAGTGTTCAAAGAGTGACAAGTCTAGTGGCATAGTGAGAAAGTTCATTGAATTTATCGGTAAAGGCTTGAACATAAAGATTTCCTTACTTCAATTCCATGAACTCTTTAAGTCTTTGTTGTTTCAGCTCTTTTGGATAGAATCTAGTTTCAACTAGATCCTTAAAGCGATCCCAACCAAAGCCAGGTTCAAGAATAGAAGTAGAACCAGTCATAGACCACCATCTATCCGCTTCTTTCATAAGGAAATGAGAAGCCAATTTCACCTTGTCACCTTCACGAACTTCATACAAGGCAAAACTCTTCTCCAATTCACGGAACCATTCAGTGAGTGCCACTGGATCTACTTCACCACCATACGTCTTGGTGTTGTTTCGAGTTAATTGATTTGCCACCCAAGTATAAGTGCCAGGGGCACCTTCTGGAGGCGGAGTAGGAAGAGGAGCAGGAACAAGTTGGTTTTGTTGATTATGAAGAATCTGAGTAAGAGCTTGGAGGATTGCATTATCTACAGCTTTTCTTGGAGGAGCCATCTTACAAAAGAAGACATTGACTTACTTAACAAAGACTTACTTAACAAATAGCAATATGTTTCATACATGTTGAGTCCTCCGCAGCGGGCTTATAGAATTAGGTGCATGAGACCGATTCACAAGCAAGTGAGGTTCCATCCTAAAACCAATTGGTGTGGAATAGTGCCCCTCACACACATATGGGAAGAGACCTCAACAATACAAAATATGTAACACAAAGTTCTCGTATGTCAAAGTTTTTTAGATCGATTAAACTTTGAGTGACCATTTCTCTTACTTGTGAATTTTCCAAATAAAACTATTAATGGATCGCTCTGAACAAGGCAAAAACAAGTCACAAGTTTGTAGATGAACAAAGTTCACGTGAATTTTCCAAATAAAACTATTATAGTAGATGAACAAGGCAAAAAAATATTGCCTAGCATATGATAAACCAATTAGTCTTGCTTGTGACGGGTCTATCCGTCACAAGCTTGTGACTGGTCGGATCGCCCTCACAAGTTTGCAAGTGGGAGGGCAAGTGGTAAATTAATGGTTTCCCACTTGCCCTCTAACTTGCAAGCTTGTGAGAGGGATCCGACCCGTCACAAGTTTGTGGCGTATAGTGACCGACACAAATGAGAATTGGTAATGATCAACTCTCATCACATCCCATCCCATCCCACCCCACCCCACCCCACCCCACCCTCTATACAAAACAAGTCAAATATGTTAAATAAAACAAAAATAAAATGCCTAGAAAATAACAAGATGTTTTTTCTTTCTACACAAGTGAGTTACTTATTATCATTTAACGCGTGACAAGAACGCATTTTAAAGCTTAAGACGGATTTTTCGATCGTAAATGATAATTTGTGCCTATGAAACAATACCACTCATTTATACTTAAGTCGGATATAACCGTCTTAGAGCGAGTCAAATGTTACCAAAATCTATTTGACATCAACTAACAACAATTTGCCACTTTGGTCAAGTAACACGAGGACAGTAGGACACTGCAAACCCTCAACGTGGCGTTTTCTTCACTTTCTTACTTCTCTGCGTTGTCCTCTGTTTTCTTCATCCCTTATTTAATTAATCAATTAAATTAAATTTATTTTTCTTTTGATTAAATTTCATTTCATTAAAATATTAACATCAACCATCCAAAGACTTTTTAATACTTGACTTTCTTCCTAGTATCGGAATCCTAGTACTATACTAAAAATATAATATTATATTTCTTACTATTATTATTGGGTTGAAATGTAATCCACCCCCAAATATTTTGACCAATTAAATTAGATTTCTCTAGAAACATCAATCAACAATTACCCATTTTTTTAGGGTTTTTGTTTCTTTGTGTTTTCTACCACTATCAATTTACCTTTGACCAAATAAATTTATCAAAAAGTAAGTATTTATGTTTCTTCAATTTTTTTTTTTGATTTGGGGTTAATTTTATTGTTGGGTATTATTAGGGTTTCTGCATGTTGTTTTAAGATAATTATTATCTGGGGAATCTTTGTTTTAATTGTTAATGTTTTGTGTATTTGTTATTTAGTTGTTTTAGACTTAAAAGAATTGATTTTTTTATAGTTTTATTAGTTTGAATTGTGTTTGAATTAATGTTTTGGGAAGTCAAAAGGTGTCAACTTGATGAATTGAACATTTTTGTTTTAAGATAATTACATGGTGGAATATTTGTTTTCATATTTGTGTTAATTGTTACTTAATTGTTTTGTGTGGTTTGTTATTGAGTTGTTTTAGATTTAAAGAATTGATTTTTTGTAGTTTTATGTGATGTAATTGTAATATTTTGGGAAGTCAAGAGGTGTCAATTTGATATATTGTGCATTTTACTTTATTTAATTTAAGTAATTCATGTGAAATGTTTTAGTTTACAGCCTTTTCCTATGTTGTTAATCTAGAATGGTTGTTTTCCGATGACCAAAATGAAAATTGCGTCAAGAATTGTTCTAGTTTTGATATTTGCTAGTTTAAAGGGTTTAGGGACTGAACCATTACTCGTTCGACCGTGTCTCTAGGTGTTTGATGTTTGGAATGACTGTTAAAAAAGAAGAATTATTGTATAGCAGGAGTAATACACTTCCATGCAACTAGATTCCTTGATGAACCAAACGACACCAAAGTATATGTTGGAAAGATATGAATTCGTAGCAGTTTGAAAAATTTGACATTTCGTTATAGAATTATTCCGGATTTAAGCTTCTTGAGCTCATTTAGTGAGTTGTTCATCATTTACACTTGCAACCTCATACTGGTTTAGCAAAAGAAGTTGTTGTCTTAGTGAAGTAGGTAGGTAGTCTCGCCGATCAAGAAACTAAATTTCCCTTGATTTGTTACTTGGATTGAGTCATCAATAAATAAAAGACGGTTTCATGAAGGTTTCTTGATAGTTACTTGTACATTGTAGATTTGTAGAAGATGCATAATTCGAAAACAATACTATCCTTGAGGGATTTGTCATGTATTTTGTTGTATGTCTGCTTTATTATTAAATTTAAATTTAAATAATTTTTTTGCAGTCACGAGCTTTCTACCTTGTGGTAGATGTCCTATTGAGTGTTACCATTGAAGCATGCCAACGAAATCTAATCAACCTGAACCCAATTCCCATACTGATACCCCGTCTGAAGCCTGTTCTGTACAATGGTGGCGAGCTTCTGTATATGAACCCTCCGCTTTACCAAATGCTGGAGGCAATGCCCCAAACCATGAATTAGTAGCTAATCCAGTTGAGACTGCGCCATCTAAAGACAATAAGTCGGAATCAAATGTTGGGGATGATGATGACGAGACTAGCAAGGACTCACGAACGACCGGTTCTACTTCCACTCCTCGAGGTATTAATCTAAAATTATAATTTTCTCTCTCTTTTGAGTATGCTATCAATTTGTAAGTAGGCTACATTGCATTTAATGGTCTATTTTTGCTGCTCCTTATGCCTCGGCCAGTAGTTCACGTTTGTTTTTTATTGGTTCTTTTTGTGTAAATATATGAAAGTGGATTAAGGAGCTGCATGCTCTTTGTGTTGGTTGTCATGGACGAAAATGGAATACATACAGTATCAGTATTGGCAAGGACAGAGGGTATAATATGTTCCCTTCTGTTGCAACAACAGCAGAGCCTTAGTCCCAAAATGATTTGGGGTTGACTGACATGAATCTGACACGAATCATCATCTAAAACCGTCGAGGGCATCCAATAGGGCTTTCCAATATACGGGGTGGTAATTAAAAAGAGTTGAGGAAGCATAAATAATAATAACGGTGAAAGTAAAATAGTAAGCAGTCCAGTTTTTTTTTTTTAAAATTCAAAGTAAAAAAAGGAAAAGTTGAGAGTTGAATAAAAACAGAGATAATAAATAAGATGTGAAAAATCAAACTCCATCACTCACCCGTATCAGTTCTCTCCATAGATATAATAAATATGTTCCCTTCTGTTATTGACTTATTTCCGTAATTTGTATCACTCCCATTTTGCCTGGTTCACAGAGTTTACAAACTGTTGGCTTGATTATAAGAGACCTGTTTTGTTACAGATGGTAATTCTAGACTTGAAGGCCAACAATCTCAATATGGCGAGTCTACAACGTCTCTTATGAGTGGGAATTGTATACCTCAGCACACACAGCCTGAACTTGCTGGTCATTCTATTGTAAGCTATGTGGCAGTCTATTTTTCTAATTGAATTATCTTCATTCTTTACTTCGTAATGAAATTTCTCAACACTAACTTGCTCCTTACTGTGATGCAGCCTTGTGCGACAATTCCTTATCCTGACATGTATTATGGTGGAATGATGGTGCCGTATGGATCTCAGCCGCTGGTATGTACCTTGGTATCTATGCCATCTTTAGTTGTTTAATGGCTTGACGAACTTCTAATTAAATGCTTCCTGATGCTTGCTCATTTGTTTTTAGTATAAGTTTAGCGAGCATCAACTTACATCCTCATGGTTAAACCATCAATAATAGTACATATAAGGGGAGAGGCTTTTACTTATAATTTATAAGCTTCTGGAAATGAAAATTTAGACTGAGGAATCGAATACATTTGGTTATTGGGGACTAGGGTACAGTCAAGGTCAATTTTA
>JAIUZE010004504.1:0-37057 GCA_022085475.1 Heliosperma pusillum
CTGAACGGAGAGGTATCCTACTACTTAAATGCATGTGTAGTGGTTATACGACGACGTTGTTGGGAGTTGAACGCTATGCGTTGTTCGACCCGGCCGTCAAATGGTGTGTACTTGCGAGGTGGTGTTATTTGCATGTAGCGTACCGCTTGTTATGAGGCTTGAGCTCTTTTCCGCCTCTTTCGTGAATTGATCTACCGAATTTGGGGTACTCGGCGTTTTCTTTCGTAAGACCGAGTCTTGGATGCGAAACGTCATCGCATGTCGAATCGGAAAATGTGATTCCGAGAATCTGGCCAGGTTTAGATTAGGAGCCGTTTAATTATCGTTCCTACCAGGAGGAAATTAGTCTACATAGGCGAAATGTAAGCATCGCGTATGAGTTCAGGGAAATATGATCCCGTGGATGCCTTTTAATCATACTTGCCATGTACACGATGCTAGTGCATTTCATTTACCGTGAGAGATGTCGTCGTGTCGTCGTCTTTGAATGCGTGATTTCATGATATTATTCATGGTCATTGCATGATTGAGCACCGTCGTCTTTGATTGCGTGATTTCATGATATTATTCATGGTCATTACATGATTGGGCACCGTCAATGTATGGGTTCGTGAATGGATGATAATATGTTGGATTCTTTTTTATCATCGCATGACTTGGCATGGTTTGTTTGTCGAGTCTCCATCTTATCAAAAACTTTACCGCTAACGGTGAGAGCAAGCCCTAGTGAGGAGTATTCGGTTTGCCTAAGAGTGTCTTTCCCGAGTCTTGAATAACATGATGGTTCGGATTGATTTTTTCACATGATCTTATGATTATTGATCGAATTGCCGATCTATTCTTATCATATCTCACATGTATATCTATATGTATGCTTGCTCTACTTTTGTATTTCCTTCTATGTACGTTTAATGTGATATGGCTGGGAGAACCCGGAGTTACTCCCCACTGATTGTGGCGTTCATGTTTTTCATGAATGAACAGGTTGCTTGCATGGAGGGCTTTTTGCTTATGCTATTTTGGGGTTCGGGTGTGAGCTAGCGGGCGTTGTCCCTGGATGAAACACCTCTAGACGTTGTTTAGCTAGTTGCTAATTACTTTGTCTTTTGTTAACACTTTGAGAGAATACGTCTCTTGTGGTATTTTTATTTAGTTTAATATTTTGACACTCCTCGTAGTTTTCTATCTTGCATGTATAAAGGTTTTTAAAATACCGTATTTTCCGCTATATAATTCACATGCTTGTATGTTTTATATTTCCGCATTCGCGAGGGTTGTCACAGTTGGTATAGAGCTTTATCGCTCCCGACGCACACACGTGAACCCTAAACTTAAACTACTTGACCTTGAAATAATAAATGAGAGATGGGTAGACTTAAGGACCTAAGGTGGTAGTCTTGGTGTACTTGATGTTTGTTAGGTTCTAACTTGTTTGTTGATTGTTTTGAGTGATGTTATGTTTATTTATATCTACCGTCTTAAGGTGGATAATTGTGTTACCTAGAAAAAAATATCCTCTACCGAAGATTTGAAGATTGACGAGCCTAATTGATGTGTATTTCTTCCTCATCTTTGAATTCTCTCATCCTTAATGTATTATGCTCTCTTCCTTCTATCTAAGTGCTTCTTTCTCTTCCATCTTGTTTGCCTCTTGGAAATTACTCTTGATAGTTCCTCCTTCTTACCATTGGTATCCTTACCTTACCCTTGTAACATTTTTGTGGATGCCATACCCATTTGTTTGTGGTATATTATACTTGATCGGAAGAACTTTGAATTTTGTGGAATATTAGTGTTTGTTAGAATGAGTTTTGTGATTTGAGGAAAATGGAGTGGATCTAAATTCACCCTATATTGATGATTGGTTGTAACTTTAAGGAAAGGTAGTAAGATAAGTTTGATGATTTTAATGCTTGATGCTTGTCATGACTAATGTGTGGATAGTTCATGATATTTGATGATGTAAGGTTGAATGAGTTGGCTAGGACTCCTTAACCCATTAGTGATTTAATCTTTTTAACTTAGGAGTTTGAATGATGCCTTGAGGTGTAAAATGCTTTTGAGATTAAGTGACATCTTGTGGTTTCCTATGGTGTGTTTGTGAGTATAGGCTTGGTGGAAAAGCATTTGGCTATAGTTCTTGGATTCAAAGATATGATCTTATCTTATGGTATTGGAGACTCGTTTGGAGTAGTAAGGTTTCGTTGTAAGTTGAACCATATTACTTGAGGATTATGATATGAGTTCTGATGGAAATACTTTGGGACGTTACTGATGATGGTTGACTTGAGGTTGTACTTTGTTAATAATAAACTCGTGGGCTATAGAATCGAAAATGTCCGAGTATAAGAGAGTATTTGTTAGTCCTTCAGTTAAAGAAACCTTTGAGGTTGTGTTGAATATTTGAGCTAAAGGAATGTTACTATATTGAGTTACAATTCCGCAATTGGGATTCCGTGCTATATGAAAGGATGGATGAATTGAGTTGTAATCGATTTGTTAAATCTAGGTGTATCTTACTCCGATGATTTGTGGTATGAGGTCCCTTGTAAGAGACCTTTGTTATTGAGATGATTTGCTTTGCTATCACTCTAAGTCTGAAAGGAGGAATTTTGTGGATTAAACCTTAAACCCTTACTCGTGCCATCATTCCTTTTCATTTCCATTCTTGAATGTTTTTGTCAAGATTGATCTTTAAGAAATTACAAGCTCGTACTTTCTTTCTTACTCAGATATCTTCATAACTCTACTATCTGCTTTGTCTCTTCCTCAACCTCGTTTTCCTTTTTCGCCTTCGCCTTTTTCATCTTATCGTAGTCTTTATTGACGCTTCCTAATGTTCCTTGTATCATGTTCTTTTATCCCTACTCTCTTGAGAGGTAGTTTTTCTTATTAGCTAACGTAAGGATTAGTAGGTGTGTTTTGAAGAAGATTCAAATAAGGTACCTACCCGTCCTATTGAGCTAGTTTCATGTTTAGATGATTATAAGGATTTGAGGATAAACTTAGGATGAAACTCTCCTAGTGGTTTTAGACTATGAAAGCTTAATGTTGCAATATCATTTTGAGGATCGAAATAATCATAATGATAGTTGGTAGTTGTGGTTAAGAATTTTAGTGGTTCTTTAAATGTTACTTGGAAAAATTGTTGTCTTTAAATGTTGGACCCTAACGGGAATAAATACTTTGTGGAATTTGGATTGGATGACCAAACTTGAGGAATATCGTCATAAGCGAAAACCAATGTATTGAGAGTTTGGAAGAGCTAAATAAATTGATTTACGGTCGCATTGCCCTATGATTGACAAAAGTTAAGTGAAATGAGATTTTGTGACTAATCTCTTTTGAGGTTTGTGATTTAACTTTTGAAGATGAGAAAGTTCATTGTTAATAACTTAGGATAATGAATTTTGGAATAAAGTGGATCAAAGGATTTCATGGTAAGCCTCTTTTACCTTGTCGTTGTTAGCGATCATGTTTCCATAGATAAATTTTTTGTTGGTAGTTTCTAGTAAGAGTTTTGATGAAACTAAGAAGATTAGAGTTCGTAATAAATCTTTCATGTGGATTGTTAGTTGTGGAGTCTACCGTGCCGATGGACCTCAGTAGATTCTAATTGGATTTGAATAATTGGGATTTGTTACTCGAAGTTTCATGATTATGGAATATTTTTGTAGGAATTCTGATGATTGAAAATGATGAGTTGCAAATTGGGTAAATTGCATTCTCTTGAGGATTTGGTTTATTAGTAGATTTAGTGATGTCGAATTCTTGTAGATCTTCCTGCTGACTTTATCTTGATCTTCTTATCCCAAAGAGTTCGATTTGTTTCGTTTTTGCGTGTTTTGTATATATTTTGTTACCCTGAATTGTGTGTGAATTGTACGAGTCGCTCTATGTACGTGTAATGTGTTCTTGTTTTGATTTTATCTTTGAGAAAACCTTCGAATTTCCATATCGTATTTCTAAATTAACTTTTCAAAGAAGTCCAAAGATATATTTTGTACCTTGTTTTTGAAGAAAATAGATTTCTGTTGCTTTTATATTTGGATTTTGCGTTTGGTTGGATGTTTGGACTTATTATTGGAGACGTCTGGTGACTAGTCCTGCACTTACTAACGCTTGTTTGATTTTCGATTTCGCTATTTCAACATTGATTTGATTTTTGATAGCTAGAGTTCTCGTTCGCGACGGGCACTCTTGTGATTCGTAAATAAAGCTTCGCGCTTATGAAAATTTTTCCTTAAACCATTTTCGAGATGAACCTCGTTTCATAAATATTCCCCTTATAAGAGTTTTCGTATTAATTTTGAAAACCGATTCTTGTCCTTAATACCTTTGTTTTCTACTCTCAAGTTTCGAGGACGAAATTTTTTAAAAGGTGGGGTGATTGTAACACCCGGAAATGTACCCTATTTTTCTAGTAGAAATATTTTACGAAATCTTTTCAGCAAATTTAAGTTTTAATTTGGAATTTAAAGTTTCGAGTCGAATTTAGAATTTCCGAGTTCGTATTTGGAATTTCCGCGAGATTCCATGAGAATCCCGTCTTAAAGCGACTTTGACTATTCTTGACTTTTGAGTCGTCTTTGACTTTTCTTGACTTTTGAGTCGTCTTTGACTTTTCTTGACTTTTGAGTCGTCTTTGACTTTCGTTGACTTTTACGACTCACCCTTTACTTATACTCCCACCCTTAACCTAATATTCATTCAACACAATCACAATCTTTTCTTCTTCCTTAAGCAACCAAAACTTTGCCTCCCTCTTTGATTTCAATCTTTGAATCATCGTAACTCTTTCGTTACTTGCTAGAATTCACGTAAGTTCGTCTCATTCTTCTCCCCTTGCCTTCCTCTATCCGTATTGGTAATAAAATTACCGTCTTTCTCGCTTTTTAAATTATCCGTTTCTCAAGGTGAATGATATTCATCTTTTATTATCTAACTGTATGTAGGGGAGACTAGGAAGCTTAGAACCGTTTAAAGACGCGAAAAGGTAACGGTGAAGGGTTACTCGAGTCATTTACGTGTTTTACATGTTATATGCTAGAAATCGTATTAGAATACGATTAGTAAGTTTAGGAATCATGTTATGGATGATGATTGTTGTTATTTGATGATTGTTGATGATGAATATTGATTGTTGATAGTATTAGAATTGAATTATGAGAATTGGAAATGATAGGATTGAATTTTCTTGAAGGCTCTCGGGTGGATTGGTAAAACATGTCACGGTCGTGAAATACAAGTCACGGTCGTGACTTGTGCAGTTTCACTGCACTGACCCTTTTTGGTAGAATGATCATATCTCCTTTGTTACTTGCTTGTTTTAGGCTTGTGACCATTCGTTGGAACCGTAAGAGGATAAGCTATCACCTCGACTTGGAAATTCTGAATTTGCATATCTAGAAATCTAGTTATGACTGTTTGAAGTGGACCCTTGTTTTCGTTGGTTCCCAAACAACGTTGTTTTGGAGAGGTGATCTATGTTTTTATTCATTATGCTTCATAAACTTGTTCTAATGCTTATGTATCATGTATTGACTCATGTTTATCATATTTAAAATTATATGATTCCCTATTCTCATGTTTTGTGACGGTTTATGGTATGTTCCCACTTTGAGTCGGTTTTTACAAATGATACGGTTTGAGCACTATTTTGTCTTGTGCTTTGTACTCTCCTTCCCTTGGCTACCTTCCAGTTCGTAGGCCTGGTGGAATGTCGGAATGGAGAGGTTCCTACTGCTTAAATGATGGTTAGTGGGCATCGACGACGTTGTTGGGAGTTGAACGCATTGCGTTGATCGACCCGGCCGTTAAATGTTGTGTACTTGCGAGGTGGTGTTATTTGCATGTAGCGTACCGCTTGTTATGAGGCTTGTGCTCTTTTCCGCCTCTTTCGTGAATTGATCTACCGAAGTTGGGGTACTCGGCGTCTATGATTGACCGAGTCTTGGATGCGAAACGTCATCGCATGTCGAATCGGAAAACGTGTATTCCGAGAATCTGGCCAGGTTTAGATTAGGAACCGTATTATTATGTTCCTCAGGAGGAAATTAGTTACATAGGCGAAATGTAAGTATCGTGTATGCGTTCAGGGAAGGTTTTACTCCCGTGGATGCCCATAATCATACTTGCCATGTCCACGATGCTAGTGCGTTTCATTTACCGTGAGAGATGTCGTCGTGTCGTCGTCTTTGAATGCGTGATTTCATGATATTATTCATGGTCATTGCATGATTGGGCACTGTCGTCTTTGATTGCGTGATTTCATGATATTATTCATGGTCATTGCATGATTGGGCACCGTCAATGTATGGGTTCGTGAATGGATGATAATATGTTGGATTCTTTTTTATCATCGCATGACTTGGCATGGTTTGTTTGTCGAGTCTCAATCTTATCAAACTTATACCGCTAACGGTGAGATGCAAGCCCTAGTGAGCGTATTCGGTTGCCTAAGAGTGTCTTTCCCGAGTCTTTGAATAACATGATGGTTTCGGATTTGATTTTCACATGATCTTATGATTATTTATCGAATTGCCTATCTATTCTTATCGTATCTCACATGTATATCTATATATGCATGATTTTACTTTTGTATTTCCTTATATGTACGTTTAATGTGATATGGCTGGGAGAGAACCGGCGTTACTCCCCACTGATTGTGGCGTGAGTTTTTCATGGATTAAACAGTTTGCTTGCATGGATGGCTTTTTGCTTGTGGTATTTTGGGTTCGGGTGTGAGCTAGCGGGCGTTGTCCCTGGATGAAACACCTCTAGACGTTGTTTAGCTAGTTGCTAATTACTTTGTCTTTTGTTAACACTTTGAGAGACTACGTGACGAGCTTATTTTCGGGGTCGTTAATTCCGGAAACTAGCTATGCCAAATAACAATTTATAAAACCAAATCTAGACTCAAACTATCCTAAGTAAAGGGTAGTAAGGGTAAGACAAGGATCGAACCCAAGAGAAGGCGGTGAATGCTAATAATCTAATCCAGACTCTTGCTAAAAACCGATTAAACAAATTAATAAATCTAACCACAAATTAAACACTAATTGAAACAAAGACTATAATTACTTACAAACTATGATATTCACAATGGTAAACATGTAGATAACAAATAGGGAGAAAGTTTTTCATGAGAAAAGATTATCAATCCTAGAATCACCAATAACAACTAAATAATCAAAGATTCAAATAAGGAAAAAACAACTTAGTGCAATTATCCCAAGTTCCCCCATATTTTAACAAAGTAAAGATCCCTCCTTTCCTCCCTTCTCTAATTATCTATTGCAAAAACTTCTAAGAATTAGCCACCATGAATTAAACCATCCATAAATGACCCAATACAACTAAACCCATACTTATTAAATCACAAGCATAAATAAAGATGCAAGCTTTAAGAACCAAACCAAAGAAGCATGCTAGAATCATGAACTAAAACATTAAACCATGTTCTAAATACATGATAATCCAAAATCCACTCAAAAGATTCTAACTTTTAAACCAAAGTTACAATCTTTCAAGTTGCTTCAACAAATATCAAGACAAATCAACCAAATTCATCAAGACCAAGCAATTTAATCAAACAAACAATTACTAAGATGGTTAGTCCTAACAACAATTCATTCAACAAAGAAAATCAACAAAGGAAGATGGAATTAAATAGAGAAGGAAGGATTAAAAAGTCTTACAATGCTAAAAAGGGAAGAACTTGTTCAAATTACACTAAGCAAAAGAAGATTAGCTACCCATAGTCTTCTTAATACAACCAATTTCTAAGTAAAAACCCATTACAAAAGCCAAACTTGAAGAACAAAAAGAGAGAAATGCTAAGGAAAATATGATGTTGTATGGTGAATGCTTGATCCCCTTGTCTCTCTTCAGAAATCTTCTTTTATACCCTTGGTCCGCAAACCTAGGGGCCTTGAAAGGTGGGCTTTCAAAAGACAAGACGAGAAAAGGAAGAAAACCCGTGCTGAGAGATGACGCAGGCTGCGTCCTACGACGCAGGCTGCGTCGAGCACTGCCAGATTTTTGCCTTGTTTTTCTTCTTGACTTTCGTTGACCCCATGATTATTTGACCCCGCCTTGACTTCCATTGGGCTTGGTCTTCAAACCTTGATGATTCCTTGCTAGCCCACTTCAAGTTCCGGGTTTTTGGGTCTCGGGTTTTCGGGTTTGACTTTTATTGACTTTCGGGATTTGACTCTCCAAATTGACTTAAAATACTAAATACTAACATTATTACAAAAACTAAAATTAACATAAAACATAGATAATGACCCGTAAAAAGTAGAATGAAAAATTCTAAAAATTAATACTAAACACGATAATATTTGACGTTGTCAAACACCCCCACACTTGGACTTTTACTCGTCCCGAGTAAAACTCGAGATTAGCATGAACGACACGAGCCCAACAAAGTGTGTGTGAAGGCATTGACCTCTCTTCCCTCACTACAACCTTCTTATACTCCCTCTTAAACAATCCACCTATGACAAAAACAAAACAAAAAGACTCAATTCTTGTGACACTCTTCTCTCACTCCCCCTCCTTATATCATCCCTCAAGACTAAAGACACGACATGCCACCTACTCCGACTCAAATCAACTCCTCCCTACTTATAGCTCCCGATAAAATAGTATGACCATCTTTGCCTTATCCCAAGGCATAGCGAGATGGTCTTTCTCAACAATCTTCATACAAATCCACTCCTTATATCACCCCCTTATTACTCCACTAATGCAAATCATGGTTACTTGGTTGGCCCCAAACTTCACAATTTGCACAACCAAGCGACCACCAACATAAATCCACCAATTTGGAACAAAGTTTTGTGACTCAAAAATAAAAATAAAAGGGTCCTAAACTAGCCTTCTTCCAATTTTCCTCCTTATCACTCCCTTCTTAATCCTCCAAAAATTCTCATCATAGGAAGAATTATGCTCAATTTTTTTCATTTTTTTTTTTTTTCATTTTTTTCTTGAAAATCCCTCATTTTGCATAAGGTGCCCTTTCGGGTTTTCACCTTAGCTTTTCCTTTCCTCTCATTGGTGGCTCGCAACTCGATTCTTCATTTTGCCCGGAATGCCCTTTCAGGTTTTCATTCCGTCCTCGGCCACCTTCCCAATCTTGCCTAGGTGCCCACCCTTGTGGGTTTTCACCTAGCCGGGATTTTCAATTTTTTTCTTTTTCTTTTTCTTCAAAATAAAGACATAAAAAAAAAAAATTTACAATGCATCAAAAACAAACTAACTATGTACAATCTTCTCCCCCACACTTAGAATACACAATGTCCTCATTGTGGAGAGAAGAAAAAATGTTACCTCATCAATTATAGAAATGAGAAGAACCCGAGGCACCTCCTCGGTTTCTCCTCCTATCCCTTGCTTCTCTAATCCGCCTTCTTCGCTCCATGCCTTCATCAAGGGTTGCTTGGTTGTAAGGAGAGGGGTAGTCCGGGTTTTGTTGCATGGACATCCCAAAGAGAGAGCTAGCCAAGCCATAGACGTCCTCTTGTGCCACCGCATGTTCATAGGAGTCTTGAAGATAGGTGTGGTGGCGTTCATTTTGAACGTTAAAGTGGCTCGTAGCTTGCTCCCTCCAAGCATTTTGGGTGGCCCACATCTCATTTTGCTCTTTCCACCTTTGGTCTTGTTGTTCTCTCCAAAGGCGGGCTTCCTCTTGCCCGTCTAGCATCCTCTTCCATTCCTCATTTTGAGCCCTCTCGGCTTCCCCTCTCAATCTCTCCCTCTCCTCCACAACATTATGCCAATCATCCAAACTCTCAAGCCTACCTCCTTGTAATTGTTGCCAAGTGTTTGAGGCATCTACCCTCCCACTAATGTGTGCCAAGACGTCGTTGGTGCTAGCAAAATAGTTAGCCATTTGTTGTTGCCATGGCTCCACGGGTGTGCTAGAACGACCCTCCGCATCAAACATGGGGGTGTCGGTATCATGGTGGCTTGGGAATGGTGATTGGAAATGAAATGGTGGTGGTTGTTGTTGTTGTTGTTGTTGTTGTTGTTGTTGTTGTTGTTGTTGTTGTTGTTGTTGTTGTTGTTGTTGTTGTTGTTGTTCAAAAATGGTGGTTTGGGAAGGGCCTTGCTCAATTGCAAGGATCTCAATTTCCTCTCTCATTTGCTCACTTCCCTCACCACCCTCTCTTCTTCCCCTCCTTCTTTGCCTCAAAGGCACTTCTTCTACCTCCTCTTCCTCCGCACTACTTACCCCCAAACTTTCCTCCCTAGGACAAACAAAATCCCACGCCGCGGGTCCTCTAGGTAAAGGATTGTTTTGAGGTCTAGGCAACTTCATGTAGCTTAGCCCGTCACTTCCCAACCAAAACCCTTTTAAGGGTTGCTCCTTGCTAGCCTTAAACATGTGAACTTCTTCTAGCCCAAGATGGTTGTACCTCGTCAAACCCCTACATATGTTCACCGCTTGACCATTAGGAATGCCCCCCTCATAATGCCTTACCAAGAAAGAAATCACCCCCCCACAATGGATGCTTGCCCTTGCCGATTTTTGCCTATGCTTGATGCAAGCTCTCAAAAAGAAATCGGCCCAATCCGGGATCCCTACCCCCTCCGGAAGCATAGTCCACAAACAAAGCCGGATCTTCTCCGGCACTTTGGTGGGTTCTCCCGCGGAGTTGAAAATGGTGGTAAGGAACCTAGTAATTAGGCGGAGTACGGGGTGGGTGATGGCTGACAGTTTGGCATCCTTAGACGGGCCATGGTCATCGGCAATGTTTCCCCACATTTGGTGCATTTTGCCCCTTGGGCACCTAATGTCTACGGGTTGCTTGGTAATTTTTAGGATTTGACGGATTTCGGAAGTTGTGGCATTATGCCAAGTTTGATTCAATCGGAAGCGGTAGGCTTTCTCCTCACCTTCGGGCACATCCAATTCCGACAAGGTGGCTAGAAACTCGTATGCAAAACTCCTATAGGTGTAATCCCAGGAGTTTGGCTCGAGATAAGCCTCTAGCCCTACTTTAGCTAGCATGTCCCTTGTCAGATTGAACATGCCTAAGGCATGGAGGGTGGTTGGGCAAAAGAATTTGGTTGCTACAAGAGGGTGAGTGGATATTTGATCCCAAATTTTCTTATATTGAGCTTGCATCCTCTCATAGCCCATAAACACCGCTTCAACCTCGGTGTCGGGCTCACTCATCGCGGCCCTCTTATTTTTTTCCTTGCCAAACAATTGAGAGATTTTTGGTGCCATTTCTGCAAAGATGTAACAAACAACACACTACAACAATAACAAGCAATCACTCGAAAGGTTTTTCACTCAAGCAATTCAACAAACACTTGGTGTGCAACAATTTCTACACCTCAAAAAGCTAGTGTTTGTTGAATTTCTTTGCCTTACTCAGAAAACTTTATCCACTCCTAACTACACAATCAAGCAAGGGGAAAGGGGAACTCAACCTAAGACTAAAACTAGCCTAATTCGAGCAAAAACTTGAAGATTGATGAAAAAGTCGAGTATGAAGTTATACCTTTGTTTTTCCACAAGATTCAAGTGCCTTGATGATTAGAAGTAGGTAGGAATCCGACAATTAGCCTTAAAAACCCAGCAAAAGACCCGAAAAACGAATTTTAGGGAAAAAAAATTAGGGTTGTTTAAGACGGATTTTCTGAGTTTTAGGGTGAGTGAGACTGATTTTGGGGTTATTGAGTGTAGAAAAATGATTAGGGAGAAGAATAGGATGGATTTTGATGAAAGTTGTGGAAGATTTGAGTGAGAAAGATGGATTTTTGAGGGATTGGGGTGGTTTTGGGGGTGTTTTTCGTGAAAATTGAAAGAAGAAAAGGGGTTTGTATTTTGATGAAGAACACGGGCAAGAATTAGAAAAATACTGAAATCTGCTGATGACGCAGGCTGCGTCATACGACGCAGGCTGCGTCGTGACGACGCAGGCTGCGTCAGACGACGCAGGCTGCGTCAGACGACGCAGGCTGCGTCGAGCACTGCCGGTTCTTCTTGCCTTTGCACTTAGCCAAAATTTGGCTAAGTGTTCCAAACACCTTCAAACTTGCAAATTCACTTCAATGGTCCATAATAACCTCCAATATCTAAAATCCATCGATTCCCGAACTTTTTATCCGTGGCACGCATCCCGAGGCGGCCAAAAACTCGCAAAACTTCACAAAACCGTTAGTAACTTCAAAAAATTTTGTTTGATGCAATGTCTAACTAACTTAAAACAACTTAAATGCTAAGATTTAACAAAGAAACTTCAAAGAAATATTCACAAGGATAGAGTATGTACAATGTTTTGCCGTTTATTTAGAGTCGATGGCTCGACTTAGCTATTTCAAGCTTTTCAACTTTGATAGACCGGGTCTTCAAGCAAAACCTCTTCTTCCCCCTCCCGGGTACATCCTTGGAAGTAGTGCTTGAGACGGTGGCCATTCACTTTGAGGAGCTTTCCATCCCCGGGCCCCTCCACTTCTATAGCTCCATGAGTAAACACTTTCTTGACGGTGTAAGGTCCAAACCATCTTGACCTCAACTTGCCCGGAAAGAGCTTAAACCGGTTTTGGAACACAAGAACTTTATCACCTTCCTTGAAAACTCTACGGTTTATCATCCCATCATGCCATCTTCTTGTTTTCTCTTTGTAGATGGAAGAGTTCTCATAAGCATCTTGGCGAATTTCTTCAAGTTCTTGTAATTGAAGCTTCCGGTGCATACCGCTCTCATCTTGGTTTTGGTTGAAAGATTTGATAGCCCAATAGGCTTTGTGCTCAACCTCCACGGGGAGGTGGCAAGCCTTGCCATAGATGAGACGGAATGGGGACATGCCAATGGGGGTTTTGAAAGCGGTCCTATATGCCCACAATGCATCAACTAGCCTCTTACTCCAATCCTTTCTATCCGGATTCACCGTCTTTTCAAGTATTCCTTTAATTTCACGGTTTGAGAGTTCGGCTTGCCCGTTTGTTTGTGGGTGGTAGGCCGTGGAAATTTTATGATTCACCCCATACCTCTTGAGAAGGCCTCCAATCACTTGTTGCAAAAATGGGTCCCCCTATCACTAATGATAGCCCTTGGAAAGCCAAACCGAGAGAATATGTTCTCTTGAATGAAAATGGCTACTACCTTGGCATCATCGGTGCGGGTAGGAATGGCTTCGACCCATTTTGATACATAGTCCACCGCCAAGAGGATGTATAGATAACCACCGGAATTTGGAAAAGGCCCCATAAAATCAATTCCCCAAACATCAAAGATGTCACAATAAAGAAGGGGTTGTTGTGGCATCTCATTTCTCTTTGTCAAATTCCCCACCCTTTGACATCGGTCACAAGTCTTCACGAATTTGTGGGCATCTTTGAAAAGACTTGGCCAAAAGAAACCGCATTCAAGCACTTTTCTAGCGGTTCTTTGTGGCCCAAAATGCCCTCCACAAGCATAGTCATGACAATGATGTAGGATGGAAGGAATTTCACTCTCGGGCACACATCTTCTCACAAGTTGATCTTGGCAAAATTTCCACAAGTAAGGATCATCCCAAGTATAGTATTTGGCATCGGACTTGACCTTGCTCTTTTGATGAGAAGAGAAATGGCTTGGAAGCCGCTTTGTCACCAAATAGTTGACCATGGTAGCATACCATGGCTCTTCCAATTGTATAGCATAAAGTGACTCATGAGGGAGACCTCCTTCAACCTCCTCAAGAGGGCATGATGGTCTTCCTTCATGGTTAAGCCGGCTCAAATGATCCGCCACCACATTCTTCACCCCTTTCTTGTCTTTTATTTCCACATCAAACTCACTTAGAAGAAGAATCCATCTCAACAACCTTGGCTTTGCATCCTTCTTTGCCACAAGGTATCTAATGGCGGCATGATCGGTGTAGATGATCACCTTTGTGCCCAAGAGATAAGATCGGAATTTTTCTAGAGCATAAATCACACCAAGGAATTCCTTCTCCGTCGTGGAATAGTTCTTTTGAGCATCATTCAAGAGGGTAGAAGCATATTGGATCACATGGGGTCCCTTGTCACTCTTTTGACCCAAAACCACTCCCAATGCATAGTCACTTGCATCGGTCATGATTTCAAATGGAAGATCCCATCGTGGTGCTTGAATAATTGGTGCGGTGACCAATCTCTCCTTCAAGTCATTGAATGCTTTCCTACATTTGTCATCAAAAACAAATTCCGCTTCTTTGTGCAAAAGCTTGCATAAAGGGTTAGCAATCTTGGAAAAATCCTTAATAAATCTCCGGTAGAAACCGGCATGTCCTAGAAAAGACCTAATGTCTCGGGTGTTAGAGGGATAAGGTAAGGTTTTGATAATGTCAACCTTAGCCTTATCCACCTCAACCCCCCTTTCCGACACTACATGTCCCAAAACGATGCCACTAGTCACCATGAAATGACATTTTTCGGAATTTAAAATGAGATGGGACTCTTGGCATCGCTCTAAGACAAGAGCAAGGTGTTTTAGACATGCATCATAGGAGTCCCCATGGACGGTGAAATCGTCCATGAATACTTCTATGATTCGTTCTACATAGTCGGAGAAAATACTCAACATGCACCGTTGAAAAGTTCCCGGCGCATTACACAAACCAAAGGGCATACGACGATAAGCAAATGTACCAAATGGGCAAGTGAATGTGGTCTTGACTTGGTCCTCGGGTGCAATTGGGATTTGAACATACCCCGAGTAACCGTCAAGGAAACAATAGAAAGCTTTCCCCGCTAATCTTTCTAACATTTGATCAATAAATGGTAGCGGGAAATGGTCTTTCAATGTTACCGCATTCAAGCGGCGGTAGTCAATACACACTCTCCAACCGGTTTGGGGTCGGGTGGAGACCAAGTCTCCTTGTGCATTCTTGACTACCGTCACTCCTCCCTTTTTGGGTACGACTTGAGTTGGGCTAACCCAACGAGAGTCGGAAATAGGGAAAATGATACCCATTTGCAATAGCTTAATTACCTCTTCTTGCACTACCTCCGCCATGGGTGGATTGAGCCTCCTTTGGGGTTGTCGGACCGGTTTGGCATCCACTTCAAGTCGTATCTTGTGCATGCAAGTCACCGGGCTTATCCCTTTTAGGTCCGCTATGCTCCACCCAAATGTTTCCTTATGCTTTTCAAGTAGTGATACCAATTTGCCTTCTTGGTCCTCGGTGAGTGTGCTTGAAATGATAAGTGGTAGGGTGTTCTTGTCCCCTAGAAAGATGTACTTTAAATGGCTTGGGAGGGTCTTCAACTCGACCTTAGGAGGTTGGATAATGGAAGGGAGGGGCTTGTGGAGTGGAATACTCAAAGCAAACAACTCGGATAGGTTTGCCAGTGCAGGACGCAGGCTGCGTCCAGTGACGCAGGCTGCGTCGTGTGACGCAGGCTGCGTCGTGTGACGCAGGCTGCGTCGTGTGACGCAGGCTGCGTCGAGCACTGCCTTGCCCTGTTTTCAGCATCTCTATGACGTTGATCTCCTCATATGTTTCTATTGGCTCTTCCTTCTCCAATTCTTCAAGACATTCCTGCACATCAAAAGCCAACAACAAGCGCAAACCTTCCTCTTCCATGGGGTTAGTTAAAGCTACCTCGAGTGGGTCTCTATCACAAAGTTTATACATTTGATTCACTAATGGCTCAAAGATATCCAAGAAGAAACAAGATTGATGGTCACTCGGGTGCCTCATGGAGTCATATATATTGTAAGTTAACCTTTTTCCTTCAAATTCCATAGTCAAGCACCCGTTTGAAACATCGATCTTGGTATTTGAAGTTTTCATAAACGGCCTACCAAGAAGGAGAGGGGTGGCACTAGAGCTAGATTCCATATCTAAGACGTAGAAATCCGCCGGAAAGACAAGATTATCGACTTCCACTAGTACATCCTCTACCATGCCCTTGGGGTAAACACTAGACCTATCGGCAAGTTGAATGACTACCCCGGTCTTAGACAAAGGTCCTAAACCTAGGGTCTCATAAATAGATAGAGGCATGACATTTATAGAAGCCCCTAAGTCTAGCATGGCACGTTTAAAACTTTTTCCCCCAATAGTGCAAGGAATAGTGAACATGCCCGGGTCTCCACATTTCTTTGGTAAATTTTGTTTGAAAATGGCCGACACATGTTCACTCACCCTAACCTTATGGGTTCCCTTCTTTGGATTTCTCCTAGGTGTGCAAAGTTCTTTCAAAAACTTTGCATACCTAGGGACACTATTCAACAAGTTAAGGAGAGGAATGTTAACCTCACATTTCCGGAAAGTCTCATATAAGTCATTCTCCTTGGCATATTTCCTTGTGCTTATCAAAGCACTAGGAAATGGGACTTCCGGTATGTACTCCTCCACTTCATCATCTTCAATAGTGTCCTTGCTCTTCCTTGAATTTTCTCCCTTTGGGTCCATGCTTTTGGATGCCCCTTTTTCATTTCTCAATATCTCTTCTTGACCAACCACCAATTCTCCTTGGTCTTCAATCTCAATGGTTTCCATCTCAATATTCTTCATCTTTTCCTTTCCTTTACCAAGGGGGTTTACTTCCAACTCTTTGCCTCCCCTCAATGTCATGGCACTAGCATTTTCCCTTGGTGGGGGAATGGTTTGAGATGGGAATCTTGTGGAGCTTGAGGCTTGGGATTTTGACAAATTTGAGGCCATTTGGGATAGTTGGGTTTCCAAGTTGTTCACCCTAAGGTTGTTAGCCTCCCTATCCTTCCTTGCTTCCTCTCTATCCCTCCTTGCCTCCTCCCTATCCTTCTCTTGATTGGCAAGAAGTGTTTGCAAGATGTCACTCAAATTCCCTTGAGAAGAAGAATTCCCTTGATTTGGGTTTTGGTTTGGTTGTCTTTGGGATTGAGAATTATTTGGAAAATTTGAGTTGTTGGGTCTTGGGTTGTTGTTGTTGAAATTTCTTTGGGGGTTTTGGTTGAAATTTGTGTTTCGGTTTTGGGTTGGATTTTGGGCTCTCAAGTGATTGAATTGACCATTTTCAAAACTCTTTGACTTGTCTCCTCCCCACCCCAAAAGATCACGATTTCCCACTTGGTTATACATCCCTCCACCACTTGGGTTTCTAGCATTGTAATTCCCATACCCCATGGCATTGACACTCTCCATGGTGGCTCCTTGCTCAATCATGATGTAACAAGTATTTGTAGCATGGTCACCTCCACAATAAGAACATTCAAGCGGTTCGGGGTGTTGAGAAAATGAACTACCTTTGTTGACAACCAAGTTGGATACCAAGCTTTTGAGTTCACCCATCTCTTGCATGAGTTTGTGATTTTGAGAGGCATGAGAATCCTCCATGGAAGATACGTTTCTAGAGCCTCCTCCCCTTTCATTCTTCCTCCCGTAGCTTCTTGTGTTCATAGCCAACTTCTCAATAATGTTGTTGGCCTCGGCCACATTAAGTGTATCAATACCACCTCCGGTGGCGGCTATAATCATCCGTTGGTCGTTTTGGCATAATCCTTCATTGAAGGCCGTCAATAGATCATCCCCCGACATCCCATGATAAGGGCACCTTGCCACGAGGCTTTTGAATCGCTCCCAATAGTCATAGAGAGTTTCCCCCATGTCTTGCTCAATGGTAGTGATGAGCTTCTTTGAATGGTTATGCCTTGAATCCGGGTAGTATTTCTCAAGAAATTTCTTCTTCAAACCCACCCAAGTATTGACGGAATGGGCCGGAAGACAAAATAACCACTCCTTAGCGGCATCTTGTAGAGAGAATGGAAATGCCCTAAGCTTAAATTGGTCTTCGGTCACTCCTTGAGGGATGGCCCCTTGGCATATCATGTGAAATTCGGCCAAGTGCCTATTGGGATCATTCCCCACCATTCCATGAAATCTTGGCAAATTATGAACAAAGAACCCCTTTAGCTCGAAATTGACATCCCCCATGAGAGGGTATGCGATACACAACGGTTGCTCTTCATAGTTTCTTGCCCGGATTTCACCAATAGTTCTATTATCTTCCATTTCGGGTGGGTAGATGATGTTCAAAGGTGGTGGTCTCCTAGGAGGTGACTCAAACACTTGTTCTTGTGGTTCTTGTGGTTCTTGAAAAATATTGTTCCCAAACTCTTCTTCACTAGGCTCCCTCCCAAAGGGTCTCCTATAGAGGGGGTTCGAAAACAACCAATTGGAAATGCTACTTGAGGACGGGTCAATGTCTTGGTCACCAAATCCTTCTTGTGACCTAGGCATAAACTTTTAAAAACAACTCCACAACACAATTAGTAACTTCAAACCCAAGTAACCTACAAACAATACAATAAGAAATATTTGAAAAACAATCTAAACAAAATATGACACTAACAAGAGTTCAATTTGATATTTAGCTAAATTGCCTTCCCCGGCAACGGCGCCAAATTTGACGGGCTTATTTTCGGGGTCGTTAATTCCGGAAACTAGCTATGCCAAATAACAATTTATAAAACCAAATCTAGGCTTAAACTAACCTAAGTAAAGGGTAGTAAGGGTAAGACAAGGATCGAACCCAAGAGAAGGCGATGAATGCTAATAATCTAATCTAGACTCTTGCTAAAAACTGATTAAACAAATTAATTAATCTAACCACAAATTAAACACTAATTGAAACAAAGACTAGAATTACTTACAAACTATGATATTCACAATGGTAAACATGTAGATAACAAATAGGGAGAAAGTTTTTCATGAGAAAAGATTGTCAATCCTAGAATCACCAATAACAACTAAATAATCAAAGATTCAAATAAGGAAAAACAACTTAGTGCAATTATCCCAAGTTCCCCCATATTTTAACAAAGTAAAGATCCCTCCTTTCCTCCCTTCTCTAATTATCTATTGCAAAAACTTCTAAGAATTAGCCACCATGAATTAAACCATCCATAAATGACCCAATACAACTAAACCCATACTTATTAAATCACAAGCATAAATAAAGATGCAAGCTTTAAGCACCAAACCAAAGAAGCATGCTAGAATCATGAACTAAAACATTAAACTATGTTCTAAATACATGATAATCCAAAATCCACTCAAAAGATTCTAACTTTTAAACCAAAGTTACAATCTTTCAAGTTGCTTCAACAAATATCAAGACAAATCAACCGAATTCATCAAGACAAAGCAATTTAATCAAACAAACAATTACTAAGATGGTTAGTCCTAACAACAATTCATTCAACAAAGAAAATCAACAAAGGAAGATGGAATTAAATAGAGAAGGAGGGATTAAAAAGTCTTACAATGCTAAAAGGGAAGAACTTGTTCAAATTACACTAAGCAAAAGAAGATTAGCTACCCATAGTCTTCTTAATACAACCAATTTCTAAGTAAAAACCCATTACAAAAGCCAAACTTGAAGAACAAAAAGAGAGAAATGCTAAGGAAAATATGATGTTGTATGGTGAATGCTTGATGCCCTTGTCTCTCTTCATAAATCTTCTTTTATACCCTTGGTCCGCAAACCTAGGGGCCTTGAAAGGTGGGCTTTCAAAAGACAAGACGAGAAAAGAAAGAAAACCCGTGCTGAGAGATGACGCAGGCTGCGTCCTACGACGCAGGCTGCGTCGTGTTGACGCAGGCTGCGTCCTACGACGCAGGCTGCGTCGTGTAGACGCAGGCTGCGTCCTACGACGCAGGCTGCGTCGAGCACTGCCAGATTTTTGCCTTGTTTTTCCTTCTTGGCTTTCGTTGACCCCATGGATATTGACCCCGCCTTGACTTCCATTGACACATTGGGCTTGGTCTTCAAACCTTGATGATTCCTTGCTAGCCCACTTCAAGTTCCGGGTTTTTGGGTCTCGAATTTTCGGGTTTGACTTTTATTGACTTTCGGGATTTGACTTTCCAAATTGACTTTAAAATACTAATTACTAACATTATTACAAAAACTAAAATTAACATAAAACATAGCTAATGACCCGTAAAAAGTAGAACGAAAGATTCTAAAAATTAATACTAGACACGACAATATTTGACGTTGTCAGTTGTTTATGTGTTATTGTGACATATGTTTACCATATGTATTATGGGTGGTGTCTTGTGTTAGGATTAGTTGATAGGGTGTTTGTGTGGAGGAGTATGAGTTGTGAACTTCGAGGACGAAGTTCGTTCTTAAGGAGGGAAGACTATAATACTCCGTATTTATGAGTATTGGGGGCTCGGCCGAGTAGCGCTTACTCGACCGAGCGCATATGGTAGTCGGTCGAGTAGAGGCCACTCGACCGCGTAAAGTTGACTGGTGATTTTAGTGGTGTTCTGATCTCGTGTACTCAGCCGAGTGACATCGGCACTCGACCGAGTGAGTCGTACTCGACCGAGTACGACGGAATCCAGGGTTAAGTCGGACGGATGATTAAGGGGTCATTAAGAGGATAAGTTTTCACGAAAAATCAGTTTACGCATAATCACAAAACCCTAACTTTCAAATCCTCTATAATTCCTCAAGAGCCTTTAATCATCCCTTGACCTCCTGAATTCCTGTTTTTGCAACAAAAAACTTCCGCTGCTTATAAGCCAAGGGAACTAGAGATCGGGTATTTCGTACCGGATTCATCTATTTTGCTACACCGATCGATTACTTGGTAAGTCTCCATGATTGTGATTAATCATACTGTGTTTCCTATTCTGATTAAATTGGAAAAAGGGGTGGAGTGTAAACTACTAAGGTTTACAAGTTTTGATGAATGCTAGACTAGGTTCACTTAAACTGAAAACAACTCCAGTAGAAATGGAGGCTGTTTTAGAGAGATTGGTTTATATTAACTAAAGTTCAAGGGATATGACTTAGAGAAACTCCCCTACAGCAAGGCACAAGAGAAGGGACTCAAAGACTAGTTTTGAGACAGGTTTAAAGTGTTACAGTAAAGCACAAACACCCTAGACTAGACTCAAACAGCAAGCAAGTTAACCACAGCAAGGCACAGATATAACTTGACTCACAAGACAAGACACTGATTAAACACCTTGAAGATGTATCAGGCTTGGTTCAAACTACAGCTCTTAGCATAAGTTTGATAGATTTGAGGGATTTCTCAAAGTTAATTCATTCATAAAAGTCTGCCTTTCAACAACATACAAAGACCTCCTTATATAGGGAGGCTGATATCTTGTGAACCATTGGATGTATAGATCATCCAAGGGCCAGCTTAGGATCTAAACTACTACAACTGACACTAATTAAGAGCCTTACAATAGGACGAGCTCAACAACTATAAAGTACAGACACAAGACACAAAGAACAGACTCAACAAAAAGCCCTGGTGTACCTCCTTAGTGCAGGGTTTGCTGATGGGTCTGCCTGGTTCTGAATGGCATTGTTTCTGTCTTGTGTGGGAAATGTGGACTGAGTTGGGGCTTGACATAGCTTGCTGAGCCCTGGACTATCTTCCTCAATGTCTTGGCTTGGCCTGGCTTGAGTTTGGCCTGTCATGGCTTGTTGTTTGGACCTTGTGACTCAAACTTCCATCTGAGGGGATCTTGGGGTCAGGCTTGTCTTATTTGTGGCTTGATCATCAAGGCCCCTTGGGTGAGCTCCTGCTGCAAGGGGATTGTATGTTGATTATATGATTGTATTTGTATAGGAGGGGACTTCCTAGTGGAATACTTTTGATTTGCTTTCTTGCTATCGGAATTTCTATAAGGTAGGGTTTCCTACTCACTATTTGTTTATGCTAATTGATGGCATTAGATTGTCAATTGTCACATGTAATATTTTATATATGATGGATGTTGTTGGTCACTGTTGTGACGATGATGGATATTGGGGAGTTGTTGTCGATGTTACTATGGTTACTATGGTTTGATGATCCTGTTGGGAGACAAGTCACGCCCCGAGTTCGTCCCCGTGGTTATCCCGCCACATGGGGGATGTGCACATTAATGTTCTGGGTTTATCTCGCTGAAGTGAGATGGAAGTTCGACGCCTGTGGCTGCGGTCCAGGGTCAATATGTGGAATTGTAGACCAGGCTAATAACCTGAGTCTACTGAGATAACCGCTGCGGTGGCCCTCCAGTTTCTTTCCCTTGTGCTTCTTGTACATTGGTCGGTATATGTGAATACTGACCCTTTACTGTTTTGAAAATATGTTGTGATCCATTGGGGGGATAGTGAGCAGGTGATCGTAGGTAATCATTAGCTTGCGTGGGATCGAGGATGGGATCACCGAGTGTGTCTAGCTTCCGCGTGTCAATTAAAGTCTTGAACCTTAGGGTCTTTAAACATTGTTATTCAGTTTTGAAATCTTAATATTGTGGAACTGATAGTTTGGTCAGATGGTTTGCCATCTGTTTGGTTATGTATTGACATTTAAACAATAATTTAATAAATGTTGTTTCTGAATGGCTTGTAAGGCATCGTGGTGCATGGGGGTGTTACAACATTAATGACTTGATTATGGACGGACTCGTGTGATTGTGGCAGGGGATCCAGTTAGCTTCCAGACACGTACCACAGGGGTGTTGATAGGCTAAATTGCACACCTAATCAAAGAAAACCAACGGGCATAAACTATTGTAGTCGAGGTAAGTCGGTATCGTATCCATGGGGAGACTAAAATGTTCTATTTGCTATATGAAGTCTGTCTAAGTAACAGCTCAGGTGTTTGTTTATTTGTTTGCTACACTAAATGAAATTTAAAACAAGATAAATTAAGCAAAAAAAGTGTTCTAACGAATGAGGAGAAATAGCTTTGCATAATTGAATTAACAAAATCAACAATAATGATAATAAACAAATTAAACATGGTGAAAGAACTAAAAATAACAATTAAAAATAAACAAGTAAAAGAACAAAAGTTAAAGAGAAAGGAAAAAGAAACTAAGAAGAGAAATAAATCAAAGAGACAAATTAAAGTAGATCACCGAATAAAATGGAAGAAGAGATTACAAATTCAATTCATCAAATTCGAAGTAAAGGAAACGTACAACTAGTTCTTGATAGTAAAAGACAAAGAGAGTAAAGACAAAAGGGATTACAAGAATTGCTAGATCTAAAGTTCAATGAGAGTTTTCGTAAGGCTATTGTTTCCAGTCGAAAAGAGATAAACCTTATTGTCCTTGTCAAAGTAGCTTAAATATGAAATTCATAAGTTAGAATAATTAAGTAACTAATGAGCTCTGTCAATCGACTAAATCTTCAAGTGGTCGATCGACAACTTCTTCAAGTCGATCGACTTAAAATCTTGGCAAATTTCCTGCAATGCGCACCGAACTTCAAGAGGACGCCATTTCTTCGTTACTTGGTCAAATAAAACATTATTTATGGCGTTGAAAAACTAAGAGGATAATCTTTCATCTCCAATTGAAATCACCTGATGATCATTTTTAGAGCTCGAGATATAGCTCTTCAAATTGATACAAGTAATGTAAGGCTCTTGAAATCCTTCCAAATTCACTTTGTTGATAGGGTTTGGCTTACATTTGCGCCTTTTGAGGTAATAACCTATAAAAGCCACAACACAACCCGAAGTAGCAAATGCGGGGAATAATAATAGCTAAACGCTACATAATAAGTATAGAAATGTTAGGTTCATATACCTACACTTAAGACATTTCTTAAGTAATACTAATTAACTCTTTAATTAGTTTCAAGATCTAGTGCATGCAAAACATAAATAACAAAGATAAGAAGAAAACATTTTCCTCACAATGATAATAGCACGAAAATTGGCACAAGAATAGGACTCCTTCATACTCTTGTTCTTGAGCTAGATGAATATGGGATGAACTCCTTAAGCCTCAAGTGTAGAGACACTTCTCTTAGTTGCACCTAGACTATCCCAAATCTCCCTTATACTATGATACTCGAAAAATATAAGAGAAGCCCTTAAAATATGTCTAATATAAATATTACTACACTTAGTAATATTCTCAAGATATTAGGAAAAAGAAGAACTTAATTTAAACACCAACTTTTCTAAGTTGTAGTGTGAGACTATTGTATATGAAAAGCCTTAGAATGATGTCTCTCCAAATGAGAACTTATTCTCATTATTTAGAGGGGGTGCCGGCCAAGCATGGGAAAGAGGAAAGCATGCCTTCCCTTTTTCTCTTACCCATAACACTAGAGTAGGCCTTAGGTGTATAGGTGAAATGATTGTGTTTTAGGCATTAAAACCAACAACTAATTATCACCCTAAAATCACCTATCATGACCGGACCCTTTACCATAAAATGGACTCCATTTTAACTTTGTAATTTTTCATATGTCACATGTGTGACATGTGACATGTTACATGTAATCATGCTTATAAATGCATATTTAACTAATATAAATATAATCTTATAACAATTAAATTACACTTGACATTTTAAGTAATAATTTATAATCACATGTATCTAAAATGGGTCATCTCATATTTGGTTAATATAATCTACAACTAATTGTAATCATAATTAACAAATTATGCATATCTCAAATGTTTCATAAACATTAATCATTCTTAGTAATATAACGATTTAATTACTAAATTGAATCTTATTTAATCATATTACAATAAGATATATTTCTCATTTGTAAATTTGTTCTGTTTAAGGGATTAATTAATCTGTATCAATATAAAATTAATTAACTTACTTGATTAGGGAATCGTCCTTTCGGTGTGACCTCAAGGGATCAACTGATCAGTGATCACCACCGTCATACGACATTAATGTCAAACTCTAGTAAGCCAATCATTACCAATTAATATGGATCATTTGACTATAATGTTAATCATCCGTTTGTATTCTTGTTAATGAGATTTAATTAAGTGATCGCACTATTATTGAGGACAATTACTCCAACAATCTCCCACTTGTTCGCAACAAGTGTGCGTCACCAAATCTCTTGTCCTATTTTAAATCTCCCACTCAATGCAAGGTGTCTTGCAGGTCATACTTGCACGTGATCATATCTAGAGTGATTTCCTCGATCTAAAGAGTAACTGTCTGACCGGAATTATCTACCGTAGATACCTTCAGAGCGTGGCCACGCATTTCCAGTTCACTAATCCTCGAGTGGCCTTGAGATATTGGATAACCCTGACAAGGGGTTGGACAATTCCTATCGCACTATTCCCTTCGTGCACCCACAGTTCTTTATGACCCAAAAATTGCCCATTTACCCCTTTTTACAAAATGGCTTGGGGCAAAAATTAAAGTCAATCAGAAACTCTGTCGACTTGGGTGAACAGTCTTTAGTCTAAATAATTGACTCAAAAAGAATACTATAGTAGCTCTCGCCACGACCAGGCTTTATGAATTGCCAGAACTCTATAAGCGGTCACTGCCCGATAGAGTGTCCCATACAGTCTGCATATGCGATCGACTAGTCATCTCATATGACTCTATGGCACTTGAACTTGCCATCAATCGCATCACACTCCAGTCGCTTTGAGACGTCACCTCATGTAAGCAACTAGGGGCCAAGGCTATGTTAATCCAGTTCACTTTAATAGGGTTCAAAGTTGTCACTACAACCTATTTGGATATAACAAAGCACAATAATGAGTTTTAGAAACTCAAACGATAAATGTGATTATCACATATGAACAATCAACACAATGTTATTGCTTCATATCATATAATCAAAAGTATACAAGTTCCATGACACTTCATGGTCATCTTGTCTAAATGCAATAAAAGCTTGGATGGTGGATATACTATGTATCCATTTGTTCCAACTTTATGAATTGCTTCTTTTCTTTCCAATCATCGTTATTCCTAATAACATGAAGTTTTCAAAGTACACTCCTAGATATCTATCTAAAGTTGGGCTATTTAATCTTGAAAGATGCTCCCACTTTTAATCATGACAACCACGTGATGGGTATCTTGGTGAAAGGGTCTACTTATTAGATCCTTGTAATCCACCTCTTCCCCATCATTATGTACTAAGACTCTATTTGTAGAATTTTCAATGATTGACACTTAAATCATCCCTTTTATTTATTCGCTTTTAATATAACAAAATTTAGCCTTTGATTTTGTCAGATCCTTTACAGGTTTGGAAACTTGGGTTCGTGTGACACTTAACACGCAACTAATTTATTATTACCAAACACAAGAATAAACTCATAGTTCTCGTCATGAATCTCATGAACATTCTTGAAGCCTATCCAATGACTCTCATGTGGATTACTTGTTATCAACTTGTCATGCTCCAAGTATACAACTTATCAAGGTATGTGCATATCTTGACAAATATGATTGGCCTAATGGCGGAAACGTTAGCAATCATGTGTATCCTCTCTCATCTATCACCATAGATTTTGGATACCTTCTCCAAGTCTTTCATCTAGAGATGATTTCACAAACACTCCTTCACGGAAGGCAATGTCAGTACATCATTCCCAATGACCAATATGTCTCCTACATATGAGACATGGGAGATATTCTTGCCTCAGAAACAATATGCTTCTTCCAAGTCTTTCATCTAGAAATGATTTTCTAAATACTCCTCCACGGAAGGCAATGTCAGTACATAATTCCTAATGATTAATATGTCTCTTACATACAAGACATGGAAAACAATTAATTCCATATATGATATGCTTCTTCCAAGTATTTCATCTAGAAATGATTTCCTAAACACTCCTCCACGGAAGGCAATGTTAGTACATCATTCCTAATGATTAATATGTCTCTTACATACAAGACATGGAAGACAATGTGCTCCCACTAATCTTCATGTCCACACATGATGATTATAACTCCCACTAACCTTCATGTCCATCCATGATAGATCTAGCTCCCACTTAATTTCATGCATAAACATGGTTTTTCGACAATTCACGGAAACCATTCTCTCTTGTTATGCAATGATTATTACAACCTCTCAAGTGCTCTCTTTGGATCACACACCGATCTCCTAAGTTTTGTATGACAACTTGTCCACTTCTAAATGCCCATTTAGAAAGGTAACAACTCTTTGTCACACATATACTTTCAACGAGGTGTAGATTCAATAATCTTGGATCTCAAAGATGGTTATATTTTAACTTATATATAATACTTTACAATAAAGTTTTATTCACCCTAGGGAGGTCCAAACCTCTCCAAGTAAATTTATATGTATAGTATCCATCTTAAATTCTTAAGGCTCTTATGCAACAAATTTGAATTGAAAATTATAACCGCCAATTTATAGATTATAGTCTTATTACTTTCAAAAAGTAAAAATTTTAACTACTAGCCTCTAATCTTGGACGACTTAAGAACATTTTCTCTTGTCTCTCTATCCAAAAATTAGTTTGTGGCATATTTTCTCCACTATATCCTTTTGAAAATACACATATTTTCTTGAAGGATAGCACCATGAGCCACAAACAGCTTTGTTCTCTAGGTTTAAGGAGGTAAAATGCTCGTATTATCTTTGAGCGATCTATAGCAGACTTATTTGTTTAGACTTTGCATTATATCTTCTCAATAGACTTTTTCTATCTAAGCTAAATACTTGGATCTTAATCCATGTCTTGTACAAATTTAGGGTTCTCATCCCTTCCATAACTCCTATGGAGTCATATTGGCGTTATAAGATCTTATCTTGGGGCTTATATGGATTGAAAATCCCCAAATGTGAGTTCATTAACTCGATTTGATTATGCAATTAATCTTTCTTATTTCAAATAAGTTGTGATACTTAGTCACAAGTCCATAAGTAAGAATCCAATTCATAACTTAGGCGATTATAATGATCAAATCATTATATTTTCTCATATGATCAATTTGTCACAATACTTTATGTTTAAGATATTAACTTTGTATAATGAAAAGTTTAGAACATAAATTCCATAATGACTTGAATCGAAAACAAAGCCATCATTCTAAAGTACAACAATTGTCTTTCAAAATAGAAATAATAACCAGTTTCCATGTCTAACACAGAAATCAAAAGTTCCAAAACGACATTCAAAATAACTAGAAAGACAAATAGCAAGAACGCCAAGTTAATCCTTAGGTCTCCTCTATGTGGTGGCTACCTTAGCTCCCTCATCTTGTAGATTCCCTAAAGCTTGCTTTGCCTTGTCTTTCTTCTCATGCCCTTAATCTAATTAGGAGGATGAGAACTACAACTTGTATCAAAACACTAAAGTTGAGATTAATATCAATAACATAAACATCCGGGAGAACTATTACTTACTGGAAGAACTCGTCCAGTCTTAATATCTCCCAAATATCTGGGGCAAATATGTTTGCAATGGCCTATGCCATTACAAGGCACTTGTCGTTGGAGGTGACACTCTTCTTAGACTTAGAAGAACTATTCTCAATAGCCTTTCTTTGTCCTTAGAAGGTTTGGGCTTGTTCTCTTTGTGTCCACTCTTCATGAACTTCCCTTTGGTTTTGTCATTTGATGTTCAAAACATCTTTGTTAGTGCTAGCATGGTCGCCCATATCACGCTCGGTTTGCACAACCATTTTTTGCAACTCATCTAGTGTCGTGGTGACGTTTTGCATGTTGAAGTTCACCCTGAAATTAACAAACCCTTTGATACGGTTTAGGGAGTGGAGTATGCGGTCAATCACAAGTTGTTCAGGAATCGCTATTCCTTACTTCTTGAGTATCTCGACATGCTCAATCATTTGAGTACGTAGGGAGCAAACATATTGACCATCCTACATGTTCAGGTCGAAAATTTAGAGATGTGGCTTCATATCGTACGATCCTAGGAGCTTGTGAAAACATGGTCACGACTTTGGAGTAGATATCATATGTGGATATCATCTTTATGAAATTCCATTGAACCTCTACATCTATATAATAGATCACGACATTCTTGATCGTGGCCGATTCTTTTTGGTAGGTCTCGTAGGCCACCTTTACGGCGTTAGTTGACCTTGCATTTAGGAGCGTTGGGAGAAGCCTTGGTGAGGTAACAAAGTTTACCATCACCTTTGGTGGCAAGGCAAAGTTGCCTATTCCAATTCGCGAAATTAGAACAATTCTCTTCGAATTTGCATTGATCCATAAAGGATCTAATCCATGATACGGTGGTGAGTTGTGGTGCGGGAGGTCGAACCTTGTTATCGTTTGCCGATATTGCGAATAAAACAAGTTTTGAATACAAAATATGAGATGAAAGAAACATCAATATCTATCGTTTTAAAATACTTGTAAACGTTTTAAACAAGTTTAGCATTTATATAATAACATCTATCCATTTACATAAATGATTCCAAGACCCAAATCCTATATTAACTCGGGTTTATGTGAGCCACAGACTCCACGACCTTTATTAATATTACTTGGTGGGTTAACTCTTTAACCGATTCTACCATTAGAATTCTTGGTCGATGAAATACTTTATTGTCATCTTTAGCCCTAGACACAAGGGCCACGGACCCTAATCTTTCCGTTGAGTTCAACCAAATTTCGATGCAATAACAATTTATTGCCCTACTTACCCAACGTAATAAGTTTAGCACATCGGTAAGCCGAACCTACTTTATTACGAAATTGGGATTCATGGGTTCTACTATTTGTTAAGGCTAAATCTCAATTAATAAAATAGAGGTCAAGTCAATTTATTATCTATCTCCTTTAAGTGAACAAAATTGGTGATCTATTGATAATTATAATTGACGCGATCGATTGACACGATAAAATGCATGTGTGATTTATATGGCGATTTGGCATGCATGTGACATATAAATAAAATGCAAGCAATAAAATAGATTCCTAGTATGGCCTTCCTATAAATAGAAAATCAAATAATATATTTACAAATTCGGAAACCAGCTCCTATGATCCCTTAAACTTCATTTGCACGCCTCCCAAGGACACCGTCTTCCTTTTGGAACGCCTCTCCAAATGGCACCGTCTTTAGGAAACTCCGGGATTACAAATAATTACAAAATGTATAATAAAATTACATGACTTTCCTATTATACATTTGTAAAAACAAAATATTACAATAAAGTGATACGAGATCACATAAAATTACAACCGAATCAATATTCCCTTATATTACGGGTAATAATGATTAAAAAACTAAGGTCATACTTAGACAAATTACATAATTCAAAAATTACATAAATCCAAATGACATTCATTCATTCAAAGTTCAGCATAATTATATGTAAACTCATGCAATATTAATTTGTCAAATCGCCCTAATAACCTTATATCGTATATAAACCCGGTTTTATGGAAATGAGTGATAATAACCAATTAAAATCACAAATTAATACTGCAATCAAATTTAAGTCCAATTTAATTAACCTAGATGTTTCAGGACTCAAAAATTAGTCTCCACTAATTATTTGACAATAATTCAACTTGGTTTTGCATTATTGCTCGGGTTTTTTTTTTTGCAAGAAGATTTATTACTCATATATTTCAAAGAATTACATGAGTTTCTTACAAAGAATAACCCCTAGTGAACTTAGAAACAACCCAAACTAATAAGCATTCTACCTTATGAATTAAGGCAATCTAACACTTCCTCATGAATAGCTTCCGAACATTTACTGAGAATTAACGTACTGACATTAAATTGAACTCTCTTAACTAGCATGATAGGATCAATCTCACACCCCTCAAACACCCTACGATTTCTTTCGCTCCACAACTCATTCACCAAGCTCCCTAGGCTACTAGTAACCATACCATTTCGCCAATGCCTTCTATTCCTTTTATGCCCTGCCCATTCTAGAAGAGAACGTATATCAGTGCTTGCAATATTCAGCTTCATCCATCTTTTAATGGGACAAAGGACAGAGGCAGAGTAGGTGCATTGGAAGAAGAGGTGAGGAGCAGATTCAGCTGCCATCTTGCACAAGCTCCATCTGCTCACAATGGGAAGACCTCGAGTGGTTAGGAGATCAATTGTAGCAAGCTTTCCCTGAACTGCAAGCATTAGAGTTACTCTGTGTCTAGGGATCATTGTCCCTTTATGAATGACAGCAAACACTGCAGAAGAAGGTAGCTTGTGCCTGACTAACTCATAGACCATTGCTTGAGAGAATTGCCCATTTCTAGTACAAGTTGCCAGCAATGCCATTATTGCTCGGTTTTGACCCTTATTAACATAACTTTTATGTAACAATTCCAAATTAAATTACAATAATTTATAAACTTAAAAATTAAAATTTTGTATATTCTGGAACATTTCTAGGAATATAATCATGTCAAAATTTTGGTCAAAAACATTTTCCAATCATTTTAGAGAAAAATATAGTTACCTTTAATTGATTTTATCCAATAAAATACTAAAATCACACGAAAATTAATATAATTAATTTTCAACTTATACATATGATATTTATAATATTTATGCAACATATGATAATTTTATCATGCCAAAAAATCATTTTGGGTATTTATGCCATAATAATCACTATTTATGCCTTTTTTAACTATTAAAAATCATAAATCATGCAAATTAAATCATATTTATCTAATGTTTTATATAAAGTAGGTAAAATATTCATGAGATATCATATTAAAATTTCATGGCCATATTCGAAATAAAACTATTTTTAGCAAATAAAAGTTCATTTTACACATTAAAATGGATTTATTTAACTAAAAATCATTAAATAAAACAATAATCTTCCATAAATCATCAAAATGACTTATACTCATTATAGGGCTAGGAGGTATTTCATTCTTAAAAATTTCGTGACTTTATCATATAAATCACTAATTTTCTAGTTTTATTTTGTTACTTTAACTCGTAAAAACTTTGTAAAACCGATTGCATGCAATATTCTATGCTCTGATACCAATTTTTAGGTTCATACACCTACACTTAAGACATTTCTTAAGTAATACTAATTAACTCTTTAATTAGTTTCAAGATCTAGTGCACGCAAAACATAAATAACAAAGATAAGAAGAAAACATTTTCCTCACAATGATAATAGCACGAAAATGGGTACAAGAATAGGACTCCTTCCTACTCTTTTTATTGAGCTAGATGAATATGGGATGAACTCCTTAAGCCTCAAGTGTAGAGACACTCCTCTTAGTTGCACCTAGACTATCCCAAATCTCCCTTATACTATTATACTAGAAAAATATAAGAGAAGCCCTTAAAATATGTCTAATAAAATATTACTACACTTAGTAATATTCTCAAGATATTAGGAAAAAGAAGAACTTAGTTTAAACACCAACTTCTTTAAGTTGTAGTGTGAGAATATTGTATATGAAAAGCCTTAGAATTATGTCTCTCCAAATGAGAACGTATTCTCATTATTTAGAGGGGGGTGCCGGCCAAGCATGGGAAAGAGGCAAGCATGCCTTCCCTTTTTCTCTTACCCATAACACTAGAGTAGGCCTTAGGTGTATAGGTGAAATGATTGTGTTTTAGGCATTAAAACTAACAACTAATTATCACCCTAAAATCACCTATCATGACCGGCCCCCTTTACCATAAAATGGACTCTATTTTAACTTTGTAATTTGGCATATGTCACATGTGTGACATGTGACATGTTACATGTAATCATGTTTATAAATGCATATTTAACTAATTTAAATATAATCTTATAATAATTAAATTACACTTAACATTTTAAGTAATAATTTATAATTACATGTATCTAAAATGAGTCATCTCATATTTGGTTGATATAATCTACAACTAATTGTAATCATAATTAACCAATTATGCATATCTCAAATGTTTCATAAACATTAATCATTCTTAGTAATATAACGATTTAATTACTAAATTGAATCTTATTTAATCATATTACAATAAGATATATTTCTCACTTGTAAACTTGTTTTGTTTAAGGGATTAATTAATCTGTATCAATATACAATTAACTAACTTACTTGATTAGGGAATCGTCCTTTCGGTGTGACCTCAAGGGATCAACTGATCACCACCGTCATACGACAGTAATGTCAAACTCTAGTAAGCCAATCATTACCGATTAATGTGGATCAGTTGACTATAATGTTAATCATCCCTTTGTATTCTTGTTAATGAGATTTAATTAAGTGATCGCACTTTTGTTGAGGACACTTACTCCAACAAGAAATGCGTGCCAAATAAGAGAATAAACGAATATGAAAGGCACATGTCACGTGTCCCGAGTACCTTATTGTGGTATGTGGTGTAGTGGGCGTGTCTTTGGTACCGATGTGGTATTGACGGTACATATGGGCGTGTCCCGGTACCGGTGTGGTGATGTTGTGATAGTTGTCTTGTTCATGTCATTGGCGTGTTGCACACTTACATATCGTGTCGTGGCTTGTGTTTATTCATTGAAATTGGTCGTGTGTGGCTATGTCTAAATTATCACCTATTTGCGGGGTGGCCTGTGTTGATTCATATGATATTTATGATCATATGGGGAGCAGTTTGAGTACAGCTTTGCATTTCGTATCGAGCGGGACATGGGCCTAAGATGGACTTGGAGTTGAGTAGATTAGCCACGAGATTGTAGTGGTATAGTCAATAGAAAGGTTGTAAATTTTAGTAGTCATGACTTGTATTATTCTTTTATAATTTATTTATTCAATTGTAATTCACTAAACTATTCATTTATATAAATGTTTCTTAATTTTAATTTCGATTTCACTGCCCCGGAAAACCGAGATGGTAACATCCTCCATTACCTCGGTCGGGTAAAAAGGGGGTGTTACAAAATCACCCAGAAATTTCAATCAACAACCCAGAAAAATCCACGACCTTAATAACATAATTACACAACATACAAAAATCATCCAAATTAAAATCATCCATATTCTTCTTCTTCCCAAAACCCCAATCTACATTCACCGTTTTTCTTTAGTGTAGCTTTCATAGTTGATTTATGAAGGGATGCACCATTCATAGTTGATTTATGAAGGGATGAGAAGAACCCAATGTAAATATGCATCATTCATAGTTGATTTATGAACGGATGAGAAGAACCCAATGTAAATATGCATCATTCATAGTTGATTTATGAAGGGATCCGATGCAGAATGGGGGGAGGGATGGAGTTGTTTGACGGCGAGTATAGTGGCATGGGTGGGGTGGATGGTTGCGTTGGTGGTGGTAAGGTGTTGGATTGGTTTACAATTATATAATCACACAGTTCGTGGGGTTTTGAGTGAGAGTCCATAGACCCTAATTAGATTCTTCTAATTAGTGACCAAATTACAAGTTAATTTAGTGTTTAAAGATTTATGTAACATGCATGCAAAAATAAAGGCATAATAAAGAGAAGTAGAAATTTCCTTACATTGTTGATGAATATAAGAGCAATAAAAAAATATTGTCTTAGATGAATTTCTACCAAGTTTAGAATGATCCTCCAAAACCCAATCTTCAAACTAGAAGATCTCCTCCAAGTTGCACCCAAGATGATACCCAAAAATCTAAACTTATTATTAACTAGATAATAAGTAAAGATATAAAACTATTAATATTGGTTTATATTACTACACTAGGAATACTTAGTAAATATTAGTGTGTTGAGAGTTTAGAGAGAGGATGAGAGTTTAGAGAGATGTGAGAATATAACACAAAATGAAGTAGTTTCAATAAGAACAACAATTGTCTTATTTATCTGCATATGGCCGGCCAACATGCTCATGTATGAGCCAATATTTTGCTTATTTTATTCCCATGCAAAATGGTAGTGTGTTAGGATGTATAAGCATGATGTAGTGTCACTTTCACTTGGATTATGTGAGCATAAAATAGAGCAACAATCATCATGCTCTACTACTACCTAAACCGGCCACATGTGGCTCATTATGGTCCATTTTGATTTTTGATATTTGTCCCACAAATACTTATTAATCATATGCTTAATTATCTTGTATAATTAAGTGTTAATTTGATCATATAACAATTATATGACACAAATTAATAAACAATATGTACTTAACATTTAAGTGATATTTTATCATTATATCAATATATAATGGCTCCCACAATGCTTAGTTAATTTATTTTACAACTTCTTGTAAATATAATTAATTAATTACCTCTACCTCAAAATATATATAAAACCTCAACTAATTTAGTAAATTAACGATTAATTACTAAACTAGATCTTATTTAATCATATTAAAATACGATATAAATTTATTAGTCAATTATCGTATAATTGAATAATAAACTTATTTGAATTTGAGTTCCAAACTCAATTTCTAACAATTAACTCTCATAACTAAACGTACATATCAAATATATGTAATGTGCTAATTAACTGTATCATATACAAATAATTAGTTCTACTATTTGGGTTTTATCCTATAGGGGTGACCGAAAGGGATCAGTTGATCACCGCCGTCATACGACAATAACGTCAAACTCTAGTCAGTCAACCGTTATTGATTTACGTTAATCAACTGACTAATCATATATATATATATATATATATATATATATATAGATTTAGGATCCGGTGCAAACGACCACTCGGTGCAAAAAGTGGAAATGAACTAGTGTACAATCATAAAAGACCAACATATCATGCACGAGGAATGTACGGTGCCTTGGTACAAAACTTAAACTGACCATTTATTCTCCCTCATCCTTATCATTATAACATTCCACTCCATCCATATCCACCACCAACCCATCAGACATCGCCACCATGCCCAAACCTAACAAAGCAACATCCCACGTTAACATCCACATCCTCCACTACAATCTGTCAGCGACGTTGCTCCATTGTCGACAATCCAGAAGCCAACAAAGAAAACCCCTTCTTCTGTGAGCTTGGTTGAATTAGTATATGGCAGACGACAAGTTTCGGCGATGACTACCTCAATTCTTTCCCTTCGTTTGTTTCCTGTCGATTTCAATGTAACTACACTAGTTTTTGATGTATCTAACCACCAATTTAATGTACCTTAACATAGATACACATTATTAATTACTAGGTACATTAAAATTTGTTTGAGATACATCAATATAGAATCCAGGTACATTAATTTCGTGTATCTCAATTTGATTTTGTGCAATATTTTTAGCTTAAATTGATTATGGTTGGAAGGAAAAAGCAAATCTGATGATTAAAAAGAAATCTTTTTTTGCATAGGGGATGTTCAAAGGTGTTCGTCGGCGTTGTTGTTATCGTCGTCACCGACGACGACATCAGATGAATGATGATCCTATTTTTTTTTCTATTCGACCACCAAAGTTCTACTCCTTTCCGTCGACTGATTTTCACCGTCCCACGCAATCACCGTCTAATTACTTTAATTGGATTAGTATCGTTGATTTTGAGGATTAGATGTACAATTGATTAGGTTAGTTGAATATGTAATATCTTTTTTTAGAAGTTAGTTGGTGGACGGAAAGACGCACCAAAGAAATTTAGAACGGTTGTCACGGTGGTGGGGGAAGGCGTCAATTTGGCAGCTTATTGGGGTATTCCACGGTGGTTCGTGGCCGCCAACATCATGCGGGGTGGCTGGATTCGGCTTCGGTTGCATGTAGTGTGGATGTTGAGGTCGCCGGCCTTGGTCGTGATGGATGCCGTCGTCAGACAGTTGTGTTATGATGTTAGTTCATGATAAGTTAAGGTGTTGATTCAATGAAAATGACATGCGTGCTTTTTGTAAGTTGTTGTTTGATTTTAGGAAAAGCAATTTGCTGTGTGATTTTATAGGCTTTTATAGTACGTTTCCACTTTTTGCACCGAGTGATCGTTTGCACCGGATCTTGACTCTATATATATATATATATATATATATATATATATATATAGTCAATAAGTATCCCAATTATATTCCCTAATGAGATTTATTATGTGGCGCACTATTGTGGAGGACACCTACTCCAACATTGAGGTGATACAAGATGGAGGTAATTTAGTTTGAGCGATTTGGGAAAAAAGAAGAACAAAAAGAGTTTTAATGGTGGCTAAAGATGTGGGGAATCAGGAAAAAAAAGAAATAGAACTTTGAAAATAGGAAGAAAAATGGAAAGAAAAATAATGAAAATGGACAACTAAGAAGAAAGTATGGGGAAGTTGTAATAAATCCACTGTGAAGAACAAAAAACAATTCTTCTTATTGGTGTTTGGTGATTGATGATGATAATGAAGTGAAGGAGGTTAGGGAAAGAACTATAAGGTTATTATTGATTTTAATGATTGTAGTTTTTTTTTACAAAAAT